>LKNJ01001311.1:0-86650 GCA_002120245.1 Maccullochella peelii | reverse complement strand
TCACACACACACACACACACACACACACACACACGCGCGCGCGCGTGCGCGCACATCTATTAAAAGACCACTCCCCTGTAGGTAACTGGCCTCTTCCTCCCATGAGCCACTCCTTAGCTCCAAGACACACATACACACACTCATAGAAACTAGACTTGGATGAATTATTGAATCAAGGTGAATTCATATAATTTGCTGAAACATAAACGACTCGTTTTCCAAATGAGCCCCGTCCAAAACATCTCTATAATTTTCCTTATCATTAAACTCACACAAGGACACAAGTACCAAGTACATGACCATGATGTTTCTCCATTTCTTTTTCTGAAAACTATGCTCTCACACACACACACACACACACACACACACTCACTCAGTCACTCACTCACATACAGTATTTCCCTGTTGTAAAGTGTAATAACAGCTGTCCTCGGGCCAGTTACAGCTATCGTAAAGAGACGACAACTCCCAAAACTCATTTACCACACACACACCCACACACATGCATGCACACGTCGTGAACCTGGAGGCGGGAGGAGTGGAGGTCTCTGTAGCACTTATTTTGCCCTTTCTTTTCTCTCTCTCTCTCTCGCTCTCTCTCTCTCTCTGACCACATTTTACAGCTGAAGGTGACAATGTACGCACTCATATTCATGCACACTCTGCTGTATGTGCTGAGGCTAGTGTGTCTGATTGCATGTTTGTGAAGGAGGGAAGGGAAAACAGACAGAAGAGAAAGTAGTGTAGTAGTGTGTTCACATTCCTGCAGTTTCTCTTTGAAGAATAGCTGATGTAATTAAACACACTCCTATAACTGAAAGTGTTAAAGGAAAATTCTGGTATATTACAACTTGGGGCTTTATTTTTGTAGTTTTGGCCATCATTTCTATGAGTTATACTAATATAGACTCAGGAAGACTGGTTTCTGGTACTGTGCACCTCACTATTGGAGTGAACTGCAAAACAAACTACTCATTCCTGAGGGACTTTAAAGTTAAAATAGTTAAATATTTTCAATAATATTTGTGATTGTTTTAATCAATGTGTCTGTGTGTGTGCTGGTTATTTTGTTGTGATCTAGTATATACAGTATGTAATACTGTCATGTTTTACTTGCAAAAGAGATCCTGATCTTAATGGGATTTCCTGAATAAATAAAGCTTAACTAACAAGCATACTCACAAAAGTAATAAATGAGATTTGGGAACACAGCAGCATTGCTACTACAAAGTCAAACCGGGACAAAAACACAAAACTTCAGATGATCGGTCAGGATGTAAACAAGCCTATAGTTTAGCCAGATTATTTTAACCACTTTGCAGCCGAAATGTTGGTAATGATCCTTCATTGCATAGGAAAACTGTTTGTGCACAATTACGGTAAGTGCAGTAGGTCAAAGTTGATGGGCCACATCGGGCCCATGAAAAAAATGCTTAAGGTAAACTAGAAACAGTGACCCCACAACATTGCTGCAATGTCGCTGCAAAGTCAGATGGGGCAGGAAACATGAGCCATCACATCATCAGTAAGGTTGTAAACAACTCAACAGTTTAGCCAGATTATTAACCACTTTATTGGAGGTAAAACCAGAAGTGAGTGCACCCAAACTATGTGCACACAGCTACGGCAAGTATGGTAGGTCAAATATGAACCATAAAGTTGGTCTTTAAACTGTGATAGATGTTGATAGAGTACAGTTTGGGTAATAATTTTACAGTTCGCCTTTGGCTAATGCGGGAATTTATTCCAAACCTGTCTGATCATCTGCCCGTTCATGTTTCTCTCGCCATCTGACGTCTTTTTAGCAATGTTACCGTCTTCCCAGATGTCAGCAATTAACTTGAAGAGAGCAATGTTATTATCACTGATAGGAATGATGGCCAAAAGTACGAAAATAACACTCAGGTTGCATTAAACAGAATTCCTATTTAATATACACCTGCCTTTGGAAGTAAACCCAGTGACCTCAGTGCAAACATAGCTGTAAATATTGTTTCATGTTGTTTTACATTTAAACACATGGTCTTGGCACTTGTGACAAACAGCTATGGTCTTTTTATTTATGCATGTTATCATTGCAGACATAGTTTTTACCCTCAGTGCAGCCACCATCCTGACAGGCTGAAATGTGTAATATATGTTTAACTCTGCAGACTAGGTGCTTTGGTAGTTGCCTGGCCTTCTAGCATGTTATTCCCGCTTGTATGTTATTCCCTTTGTTTGGGTCTCTATGGTTTCCATCGCTGTGTAATGTGCTCTTTTTCTGTGCTGACACTGAAAAGAAAATTTCCTCCAGGACAGTAAATGCTATCGTTAGGTACCTTTTGTTGTTCGACAGAACTGTGTCACAACCGCAGATAAAAGAGCTTCTTTGACACATTATTTTTTTCTATTTGAGATATTTTTTTCGTATTTGATTTTTATTGGTTTCAGAAGTCCCAGAAACATTTTCCAATTGTTATTTTAGGCACTTTTTTTCTTCTTTGAAGTCAGATGTTTTAGAGGCTTTTTTTTTCATATGTGTGTTTATTTGTTTGTCTTTTTTCTCTCTCCGTCTCTGTCGGCCCCTCCAGTATTAGTGCTGTTTCAGGTTGTTCTTTGTGTGTCGGTGTGGAGAACTGCTTTTTGTCCGACAGGCTGAACAACAGAAGTGCTTCTGCTGCACAAATACTAGGATAGACTAAATCCGACCCGCCCGTCGGTCAGTCAGTAAATCAGTCAGCCAGCCTTTGAACCAGCCGGCTGGACAATTGGAGAAGTTAGCCAGGCAGTTCAGTGTGTCACCAGTCTCTGTGCTGACTTGCTAAGCTAGCTGCTTCAGATTTAACCTGCTTATAGCTCTCGGGTGGGATCTTTTTTTCTAAACTCACACTTTCTTCCTCTTGTCACTTTTCTGACTCTTCTGTTCCTCTTCAGTCTTTCGTCCCTCTCCTTCCCTGTTGTTTTCTGCAAATGTTCCTCTTTCCTTCTCCATCTGGCCTTACTTACCCACGTGTGTTTGAGTGTGTGTGTGTGTGTGTGTGTGTGTGTGTGTGTGTGTGCATGTCTCTGGGGGTTGGTGTTTAATGTGTGTTTGTTCTGCTCTTATCTCGTCCACACCAGACCTGCTTTTCAGTCCAAAACCTCAGCTGTGCCCCGATTGGCTCGGAAACAAACCTCCTGTCTGCTCTGTGATTGGCCCATTCAAATCCTCTACAAGGGATGAAGCATTATTTGATTGTATTCTCCTGGTAATTTATCAGTTAGCTATCAGTGAACATGATGAATGGTTAAGTGTCACAGTGTAAAGAAGTTCGCTCTCTACAGTGGCATGTGGGTACATACAGGTGCTCCGCCCAAATGCCACCAAACGCTAGCAATCATTCTGACCCCATTCTGTCCAGTATTGATCCCTTTACAGTCCAGGCACTTTTTGTATAGCTCAATGAGAGCCTCTGTCACATTATGTGTGTCTACAGAGCTGTACAGCAAAACCTGGAAGTGTTATTGCTTCCAGATGTATTGCTTCCATCTTATGACTTTCAGATCGCTCACATGATGTTTATATACTTGGTGAAGAGATCTGCGATAAAATATTAATTGCTTCCTAGATTTTTCCCACTTTGAGTTTCCCATATGGTTAAAGTTTATACAGGCTGAGTGTCTGCAGTGAGTCAGCCAGTCAGCATTTTTGAGGTCAAGTGTGCGATGGGGTGGAGAGGAGCAGCCAGTTGAGACTTGTTGTTTGGGGATTTTACTTAAAAACACCAGCCGTGCTCTCAGTTCTGAGCCGAGCTGAGTGCCGTCTAAGGGCTCCGTAATTACTCCCCCCTGACTCATTCAGAGTGACACACTGACATAGGATCTGATCATGCGGATGGTTTTTGGGTTAGTCTTTCGGTGACGTTAGAAGCTACCAATGTCTAGAGTCATCTTAACGCTTAATGGCCAGCCATAAAACTTTTCTTTCTGTTTCAGTTCAGCTGAAACAGAAAGTTGAAGTTTGTCAGTGTCCGCAAACCACTATATTTTATAGTAAATTGTTAAATGGGCACCTCTGGTATCAAACTGTATTGTAACACACACTGACAGAGACAGAAAGAAAGGGGTGGACAGGGAGACAGTAAACAGAGAAGCGGGTGTGGGGAGAGGTAAAGGGTGAGCAAACACACAAAAAGAGGAGGGGGTGGTTCAGCTTTTCAGAGAACCAGTGAAATCTGACTCCCTTCTGGGCTTATGGGGGAACTCATTCACAGACGGTATGAAGGGGGAAGGGAGGTAAAGGAGAGGTGAGGAGGATTTTCCCAATTTTCTTTGAACGACAAGCTCTGCTCTCCGTCTCTCTATCATCCCCACTTCTCCTGTCTATCTGCCAGCTAGCCAGCCAGCCAGCCAGCCAGTCAGCCAGCCAGTCAGTCAGTATGTGAAGTTGCTTTAAATGTCAGCATTTGAGTAGTAATAGAGATTAACGATGGAGAGATAGACAGAGCGCGCAAGAGGGAGAGAGAGAAAACACAGGAGAGAGGTGAATGTTATAAAGATAGTGTTTATGGAAGGTTTCGACCCCTGCTAACAGTGCTAACAGCTATCTCTGGACACACACACACACACACACACACACACACACACACACACACAGTACTGATTACAGAGGTCAGACAAAGAGAAAAATAAAGAAAGATATGGAGAAAGGAGATTCCCATAGAGGTGTAGTGTATTTAGGGTTTAGGTGTCATGTTGACTGTCAACAGATCATTTAGGTTGTTTAATTATCACTCGCACGAGGAATTTAGAGCTTTGTACAGTATTAATGCTGAAAATTTACTGATTCATTTGTAAGTAAACATACCTAAAAACATTGGCTGGTTCCAGCTTCTGGAAATGTGAGGATTTGCTGTTTTTCTCTGTTTTATATCTTCTGGTTTTGGTTGGTTGGTCGGACAAAACAAGCAATTTGAAGACATCACTTTGGGTTCTGGGAAATTGTGATTTTGACATTTTTCACTGTTTTGTGATCTGTTAGAATAAACGGTTAATCAATTAATTAAAAAATAACCAACATACTAACTGCTTATGAAAATAATCTTCAGTTGCCTGACCAAGAATGGATTTGTGATATTGAAACTGATATCCATGTTTGGGAGTTTAAAAAATCAACATGTCAGCCGATTTTTTAACAAACAAACAATCTTGATATGGATCCCTGAGTATTATCTTTCTTTGTAAGCAAGATACAAACTGACTGAGCAGGACATTTTACAGAAAAATCAACTTGTCAGTGTTTTGTGTAATGGTGACACTGTTTTCTCCATTACCTAAAACCTAGTTTGGCATTTCTGTACAAAAATTAATTGTTACATATCGACCGACATACCGTATACACTAATAACAATATATCTGCAATAGACCTATAACGACCGATATATATCGACCTGACCCATTTATCGTTCTAGCTGTAATCCATACCAAACTAGTTACTGAAATGATTAGATGAATAATCGATCAGGCAATCATCAGAAAATGAATTGAGAAACAATTTTAAAGTAATTTATTAATGAAAAATGCCAAACAATCACTGTTCAAGCTTCTTAATGTGAATGTTTGCTGCTTATATCAGTTTTACATTGTCGTGATAACTGTTGGTTTTGGCTAAACATTCAGTTTGGAGCTCTGGAAACTTGTGATTCGAACTTTTTAATATTTTTTTCTTTTACATTGATCCCTATGAAGTATGTACCAGCCTTGTTACCGGCAACATTGCAACCTTTTCCAAACTACAGTTGATGCAACATTGCTGGAAAGAGGGAGAGAGACTATTTTCCTTTTCAGATTGAACCTTTTAATGACAAGATGGCCATGTGGAACCAAATAGTTGGCTCAAAAAAGGTCCGCTGTAGCATCAAAAGACGGTTCCTCACCACTCAGTTCCTGTTCTCATTGTATCGTGTGACAGTGATACTGTGATGGCAGGTCATTAGTAAGTCGTTCCCACCTCATTGTTTGCTGATGGTGCTTTTTGTTTGCGGTTGTCCAAGCAGAGATGGGTCTTGAGGTACTACATTCAACTTGTCTTACGACATAGCAATAAGGGGCTCATTCAACAGCAAAAGCCTATGTAATCAAAATGTTATTAACAAAGAGCACATTACAAATACATTGAGTGAGCTATTTCTTGGCAACAGCGTTTTAAAGAATCAAAACTCAGAATTAAGTAAGTAAGGTTTTATTGTTAAAAACGTACTCTATCCAGACATGATGGTCAATGAAATGCCAACATGCAGTGATGGAGGTCATGGCTGCCTTTCACCAAAGAGCCTGTACGACCAAATCATCAGCTTGTGGAAAATAATGTGGCGCTCGAAAATTGCTTGAGATGGAATTTGAATTGAAAAGCTGCATTAACCCCAAGAGAGGAGCGGGGTGAGGGGAGGAGATAGTCAGGGATGGAAGGACGGAAAGGCTCCTCACAGAAGGAAAAACACACATTTCTGTTTTACTGTTACTGTCAATGGAAACTCCTGAATCAGCTGAACACACACATACATACACACGCAGACACACACACACACACACACACACACACACACACTCACACACACGTCTCAGATTCAATTACAGCATTGTGAGATGAAGGAGAAATTCTTCAGCCTTCAGCACTTCCAATTAAACTACCGCTCTGAGTGTGTGTGTGCGTGCATGCATGAGTGTCATTGTGTGTGCGTGTGTGTGTGTGTGTGTGTTTGTGTGACAGTGTACGTGTGTGTGTGTGTGTGTGTGTGTTGCTGTGTAAGTCGTGTGTATTTGGGTGTGTGATTGCGCGTGCCAGTGTGTATGTTTAACAGGCGAGGTGTGTGTATATGGGTCTTGGCTTTGATGGCGTCTCGCTGCGCTGCAAGGGCCACTGAGGCGTGACGAGTGAGAGTTTATGTGTGTGTGTGTGTGTGTGTGTGTGTGTGTGTGTGTGTCAGCCTCTCTGATGTCACCTTGTATCATTTCAGGCTAATTTCACCTATTCTCAGAGAGGGAGAGAGAGAACAAGAGGCAGAGAGAGAGAGAGAACAAAAAAGTAGAGACGACACAGAGAAAGTAAATGATAAGGTACAACTTTATTAGTGTCCTTGAGGCGGCCGACGTCAGGGATGCACTCACACACACAGATTAAAAACAACAAACACAGCGACAGGAGTACAGAGTATAATATGCCACAGGACAGAGCAATGTCAAGAGGGAATTATAAAGGGACAGTATATAATATTATAATACAGTATGATCGTGTAAAGTGAGTCATACTATACCATCATTTTGCATTAATTCATCTCCTCCCTTTCTTTCTCCTCTCCTTTTTTAAGCCTCTTTTATGCATTTGAGCCAAAAACCATTGTTATGATTCACTGGTATGTAATGTCCCACAAAGCCACATATGATTAGAAATCCGGGTTCACAAACGTAATTATTAACTGGATTCGGCCAAAATTGCACTGATTTGGAGGGAAACAGGATTACTGGTGGTTGGAATTGGATTTTAATGATGTAAATGTAATTATTGTCCTTGAAAATTATTTCCATTTGCAAAATGGAGCTTCTCTTCTCTTCTCTCCATGTAGTATAATAGTGATGCAAACTAAATAAAATAAACTTCTTATTAATGCACAAAAAGATAGAGAGACAGGGATTGAAACACAAGACAAAAGGCAACTAAAACAAAAGAAAAAAATGTTATGCGTGTTTATGGTAAAGTTAATCATCAGGCTTGGAGTGATTTCCCTATTTCTGTTTTTCCCTCCTTCCTCTCCATTTCTTTCCTTCTGTTTCACCCTCTTTCACTCATCCTGTCTTATCTGCTCTCTGGTGATAATATCTCTGCCTGCAGACTGAAACAGAGCTCTGCTGATAAATACTAGACACAGTCAGAAAGAGCGAGAAAAAGAGAATGAGTATGTACTGTACGTACATTAGAGAAGGAATGGGTATTTTTTGTCTGGGGGAGTGAGATAGCGTTTATGCTCTTGAGTCCTTCAGATTCCTGAGCAGATTTATGCAGTTTGGCCTCAGCTTGTGATCAGGGCCAAGGCGTGATAATAGCCTCAACTGACCTGTAGTAATGTAATGTCATTTGATTGGCTCAAATCTATATTACACTGTAAAGCAATTAATTAATTTAGTTAATTCAAGGTAGTTTTTACTTTCAGACCACTTCAGAACATGAGTTCTTCTAGCTTGAAGTATTTTGTTGTCGAGTTGAACGAATGAACTTCACAGAGTTTATTCAACTCATTAAATTAAATTTCTAAATAAAAACAAGAATCAGCATATTAGCAGAAATCCCAGCATGGATTGTAGACCCTTCTTTATGTAGTTTCAAGAAAACGCATATGATGGAAATTTGCTGTGTGTCTTTAAGTCATGGTTGTTATTTTTTATAATAATGAAAAAACTTTGATGAACGTTATTGAATCCATCCCTTACACTCGTAATTTGACCAGGTCACTCAGAGCAGCCTCACATGTTATCTTTTAACCAACTCTGGTGCAACGTAGCTCCAACAGGAACAGTTGCAGCTTTAAGTACTTCATGTCAAACAAAGAACTGACTCTGCAAACTGAGAAAATGTGAAAGGAAAGCAAATCTGACTGTAGCGTTAATATCTTAAATTTATTGAACTTGTTTTCTCAAGTTTAGTTATCGTAACTCGGTTGGTTTTACATTTTCAAAACTCATTTGAACCAATTATTCAACCTAAGTGCAGCGAGGGAACTTTTTAAGTTTTTAAGTTGGACCATTATAAATGATTTACAGTGTATGTGGACAGGTAGAAAGAAAGTGCTGTGGAACATAAAAAAAAAATATCCTTGAATATGCAGACTCTCTGGTGCCATAAAAGTTATGCTGACATGATCTTAAGTCTTTGAACTTGCATATATTTTATATATCACATTACGTACCTGCAAATCTTGCATGCAGAGCTCTGCGATCGTATATGTGTCCAGATTGGGTGCAATTTCAAAGCAGGGTCCAGCATACATAGAATAAATGTATTTTAACTGAAACTCTGCATCTGTTATTTCTTACATAACAGCACAATTTGAAAGAGCTGCTCAGTTTGTTCGCTAGTTGCTATAGTTTGTTATATTCCTCAGTTCCTCAGAGTCACAGTTTTCTGATCTGTTCCGATTATTAGAGCAATAATGCAGCGCATTTTTGTCGTAAGGCAAACTTAACCCTTCCTGCAGCTGCTTCGAGGTAAATACGTCATTTTTTATTTTCTATGCATCATGCTATTGGTTCAAACTCACTTCGCTCCTCTGACTGTGTGAGTTTAAGTATTTTAACTATTAATGAGCTCTGAGCTTAATGCAGTGGTAGCTTACATGTTGATTGGGCACATAAGAGTGGATGTGCGACTTTCAGCAGAACCAACTCCACAAATCCTTCATTTATTTTTACAGACGTATTTGCTTTCAAACTATATTGCCATTTTATAATTTCACAATTCACAGGACTGATTGCTTTAGCTATTTTTCTTTCATTAACTCATCATCTCACAGATAAAACGCAGGTAAAGAGCATCCAGATTACAGAATGACAAGCCCTGGTTGAGTGCTCAATACCGTCTTTCTCCTTGGAGGAAACCACTGTTGATCCCTCCCATTTATGTGATTCAATAGCAGATGTGAGTCAAACCTATAAGACTTTTGCAGTAATGGTAGACCCTTTGACCCATTGAAGGGTCAAGATATTTACTTACATGAGACCACGTCAGAGCATGTACAAACAGTGCCAGTTGGTAGTATAAAGCCAGCTGTAATAACTGAGGCAATGTATAGTTGTTCATTTTAATTAATTGTACGACACCAAGGCCATGCTACATTGTTGTGATTCTCTGATATTGCTTTCCTGAGAAACTTACTCTTTTGCTTTCCTGAGAAACTTACTCTTTTCCTGAGAAGTTTTGCACAAGGGCACAAGTATCGACTTAGCATTCTTAGTTTCGATAATCACCCATCTCTTAGTTGTAATGGAGTTTCTTTATCATAATAGATTTTCAGGAATTGTCTAGAAAAAGAAAAAAGCTCTTCAGACCTTCATTTGATTTAAACGTGTCCCAGGGACTTCTATCTGAGCAGACTATAGCTGTTAGATCTGATTTAATACAGCCTATTCTGCAGATCGGTCAGATCAAATTGGAGAAAAGGAAAGCTAATCAAACTAGCTATTGTTACACATTCCTGTCATGTTGCCAACTAATAATCTTGATCTAAGCTAATAACTGAGAAATTAATGTGGTCCTCATTTTTGCTGGCGACCCCCTGGGGCCTGTCTGTGTCCGTGTTTCTGAACCGTTTCGGTCAAAGCACTTTTGTTTGACTCACCTCCAGGAGGTGGAGGTCAATGCAAATCACCACAAAATGATTCTGAGTGACGGTGGCAGATGTTGTGTCTGATGCCATTCAACAATCTTTTAGAAAAGGCTGCGGCTTTCCGGTGTCACGGTGTGTGTGTGTGGCTCCTCTCTCTGCCCTTGAGCCTTTATCAAGTCCTTCTAATTATTTTATGATGCAAATGAGTCTCTATTATTTCATTAGCGAGGCAGCCAATCACAGAAGCTGATTAGTAAGTGATTAGCATGCAGTCGGTTTCTCTCTCTTTTCCTGTGTCCTTGTGAATGGGGGGGGGGGGGGCAATAATGACCCATCTGGACACACACTCGTGCATATAGTTGGAAAATTGTTGTAGGGATTTGTTACACAATATAATACAGTTAAAACATGCAGACAGACACAGTGCAAATACACAACTACACACTGTATTTCTGGAACATGTTTAAAGCGGTTATAATCAATATTTTTATAATAATGGATCAGATGAATGTGTGTAATGTGAAAGGGGTTGGTCATAGTGACAAACCCACAGATGATTATCATCCAACTCAGCAGTTCCCCTCAGCTCTACAGAGCGTTTTAGTGTCTTTAATTCAATTTTACTACCTTGGTTCACTCTGACGCTCTCATAGTGTCATTTTCTGCCACCACAGGCAGCTGTTTTCTCAAAAAAAAACTCTAAAAAACCCACTGTACACTACCTGCCCAGCACCAAACATCAGACAGACACAGTTAGCAACTAGCTGGTGAACATAGTGGAGCATTTAGCAGCTAAAGAGCCAGATATTACCCTCAAAAGTTTGTGGAGACCAAAACAGAGCAAAAAGGACAATGAATATTGCGCTTACATTCATAGATTTTCATTAGATTTGAACTCCATTTTTGGCATGACATGGCTCATCACTGCCTCTTTTTTCTTTCAGCAGAGGTAAAATAAAAGTTCATGGTCTGCTCTTCTCATTATTGGCGTCAACGATTAACTGTCAGATGCACGTGTCTGTTGTGTGTGTGTGTTGGTTTAAGTTGGCAGGACATTGAGGAAAGGGACAAGTGTTAACTGAGAACGTGGGCGAGCTAGCGTGAGGTTTGTGTGTGTGTGTGTGTGTGTGTGTGTGTATGTGCAGACAGTTTTGCACATATTTGGTTTCTGCAGATTTTCAGCAGACACACACACATACACACGGACACACAGCTACTTTGTTTAGTATATTAGCAGCTGAAAGCACCAAGAATGTCTATCAGATGTGTGCAGTCGAGAATAGAGGAATGCTTTACGATTGAGAAATATTCTTTTAAACCAGTCAGTAAAGCGGACTTTTAAACAAGGACATGTTTTTCTTCACTGCTAAGCCAAGGCAAAATACCTCTTCTACCACGGCACTATATCAGAGCTGAGTGGAACTCACTGTGTGTGTTAAAAGCCCACAGCACATTTTAAACACGGTGGGTTTAAATCCAATTTTGCTGTACACCGTATACTGCTTTCAGTAGCAGAGATTCCAGAAAAAGCTTTGAAACTAAATAGAGCTTCTGTATATGTTTTCTGTAGCTTCAGTGAGGTTAAAGGCCAAACGAATGCTGTCAAAACACACCAAATTTCTTAGGCTTACATACATCAGTTTTGTCACATTTCAGTCTTTAGCTGCACTGAGGACAAAACTCCAGTCATTGAGCAAGGAATTAATTATGTGTCATCTCCGTTTTTACATGGAATCAGCTGAGCTTAATTTAATTCACTCACACTTCATCAGTATAATCATTGTTTTATTCTCTTACTTTTATTAAAAATAACTTACATACGACTGACATTGACATGAATTTTCCTTAAGTGTTGCCGTGACATTGACCTTCCCTCTAGTGGGTTTGTATTTTCAACATTCGTCTGACACTTTGACACTTTAAATGCCCACCACCCATTCAGGACCAGCTTCACTGTAAACTGCAGTGCTTTTGAGTCGACATAATACATAGTGCACATTAGCAATCAAACATAATATTGGATATTGCTCGACAACTGCTTGTCTTGTCTCATGATTAATTGCAAAATAATCAAAAGCCAATCATAGCTAGCATTTTAAATATTCCCACCTTATTAATTAAAGTTGAACATCATATTTACAGAGCGTCTGAATGATTGAGCCTATTGGGAGTCATTTCGGAAAAGACAGTTTAACTTGAAGCAACTCTCTATTCTTACAAAGAACACTACAGTGCTGCTGTGCATGCAGTCATTTTCACAACTTATGCACGTAGATTTGGGTTGAATATTGGTGTGGTTGAAACAAATAGTACTAGATAATGGCCCATTCATACATGGAAGCAACTCTGATTGCTAAGAGCAGTGTGGTACTAGATGTGGCTTCAGGCTTCATTGGTAGCTTCTGTTAGAGTTAAGAAATTTGTTGAATATTTCTGTTTACATAATAACGCCCTTCGCCTGATTATATCACAGTTGCACACACACAGATGCACACATACACTCTCCTTATTTAGAAGCTTTCTAAAGAAATCAAAAATGTTGTATACCTTAATCACAGTCACATCAGACTCATTATTATTAAAGCAAATGAAAAAGCAAACAAATGAAATGTATTGTTATTTTCCACCATAGCCTGTATACAGGTTATTAGTAACAGAAAACATACCTTAATGACAAATGCAGAGAACAGATTAAAAATGTGAATGAGGTGCTTCACAACTAAAAACACATACACACCCATTGACTTGTCATGTTGTATGATATTTAGCATTACCGGTATCCTTACCAGTGTAGATGCAGTATATTCCCGTACACGTGCAAACATGCTGTAGAGTTACACACTTTGCTCATTTAACCCATGCAGAGAGAGCTACCTGACAACAAGATGTAAACTGACACACACACTGTGGGAAACAGGAAGTCATTGAGTTTTACAAACATATTTTACAACATATACGCACACACACACACACACACATACACCAGCATTGTTTAGACATCAGTAGAATTAGATTATGTACATCCAAGTTGACTTTATAAAAGAATAGTTTGGAGTAGAAAAATGCGTTTCCTCTGCATGTCCCAGTATTTTTCGCCTTATGACTGGAGGTAACTTGCTGTGACAAAGACTTAATTGAATTGAATGGAAGTGAACTGAATTGCATGAAGAGAGACTGGTTTAAAGAATCACGCCGAGAGGAATCTGATCCAGTGCATCTCTGCGGCTGTGAGTCACAGCCAGCCATACAGCCGGCAGCCGAAGACAGTCGCTTAGTTTGATGTTAACTTGTTTCTCCTCTGGCGGCGGCTGTCACCTCTTGGTACCCCTCTGTAGCGGCGGCTCAGATCAGTGGGGTATCTGAGGGCCTGTCGTTCTGCTCTCCATCACAGCCGCCGCAGCTCGCTCTAGGACACAGGTAGCAAAGCTGTAGCGCTAACTGAATGCTAGGAGATTTATGTTGCTGGCAGTGCTGGTTGCTGATAGTGCTTCATGGTGGCTTGCTCTCGTATACCTTCTTTCTTAGTGATGTCTTAGTGGTTATGGATATTGTATAAACATCTGTGTATCTTGGTGTTGAGGTTTGCCGCTCTTTCATGACTTCAACTCTTTAGAAAACAAAAGGTTCAATAACCTGGAAATCTGCACATTTCACAAGAAAGAAAAATAAATGAAAATGTTCTGGTTTGTGTTCTTATTTAGCTGTTCTTTGACCTAGTCAGCATTATCTCCAATTTCTATTGTGTGCAATTGTAATGTTGTTTTTCTTCACATTGTTATGACAAAGGCCCTGTGGTAGAAAAATGTGACTAAATAAAATAATTTTAATGTGGCCAAAAAGTTCAGTCATTAAATAATGTCCTTTCAGCTATGCAGGTTCCTATATGTTTATCTGTTTCTGTGTTAAGGTTGAACTGGGCAATAAATCACTATTGATATTGTAATAAACGATTCATCGTCTTGGGTTTGGTTATTTTACTGTAATTAGCGCTGAAACAATTAGTTAATTAATTGCAACTATTTTGATAATTAATTAATTATTTATAAACTGAGCTTATTTGAGTGCTATTGCTCAATGGGGGAAGGAAATTTTACATTTTTCAGTGTTCCTAAACCACCAATAGTGATCCCCACATTATATTGTTATATTCACATCAAAGTATTTGTGTTAAAATGGCACAGTATTTGAGTTTTTACCTATGAACTCTGTGTATTTGGGTATGTACTATGTATGTGAACTACATCATATCACTATCATAAAACTATATATGGAAGATTTTATCCATATCACCCGCTCTTACTTTAGCCAATGTCAAGAAGGGCACAGAAGACACATCTCCGTGACCACTAACTACCGGTGACTGGAATCAGATGCCGTTGTGGCTTTTCTTAGCCATATCTCTCCTAGCCATTTTATTAACACAAGCCATGCATCACTTGTAGGTCAATGAATCAGATAGCTAGCAGTAGCCCGCATGCTATTTCTATCAGCAATATTGCCAGAACATGCCACATATCATTGCAAGTTGATTATCTCAGCTTGCCATCAGGGACAAGTGGCGTCTCTCTGTATTAGAGTGACTTCCTGTTTAAGCAAGGCCACAGGCGGCCAGCTCACACATGGTTGTCCCGAGGCTGTGGTGATGGGCTCAGATGATCAGCTGAAGGCCCTGATGGTTGAGTCAGAGGTGATCCTGACTGGCCTTGAGTGATGACTGTTGGAGTCCAGACTCCTGGTGGTTTGTTAATGAGCTGAGACACGCACAGAAAAACAACATACAGGAAAGAGTCAAAAGTTTTACTGGATAAGACCAGAGAGGAATTCATGTTGCATTCAAAATAATTACATTTAGTTAATTCAGTCAATAATCATTGATCCTATGAGGTGAATTAAATTGTATTGTGTTTCTCTTTGCAGGGAGCTGTACGTTTGATGAGGGCTTCTCTCAGTGTGATTACCAGCAGGATCCCTATGATGACTTTGACTGGACGCACATCAACACCCAGGAAGTGCCATACGTCTCACCAGACCTGCCACAAGGTGAGACTTGACCTCCTTTCTTCTGCCTTTGTCATCCACTTCTAGAGCTCAACACTTCACAGTGGGGGAAAGTAACTAAGTACATTTACTCAAGTACAATTTTGAGGCACTTTACTTCAGTATTTCCATTTTCTGCTTTTATTTCCACTACATTTCAGAGGGAAATATTGTGCTTTTTATTCCACTACATTCATTTATAAGCTATAGTTAATCTGTGCTTTTTTAATTAAGAATTTTCATAAAACAACATATGATAAGGTTATAAAATACAATATAATGTTAAAGATTAAACCACTGGTTCTAAACCTGTTTGGCTTGTGACCCCTTATTAAAAAAAAGCAGTGTTTAGTTGGGGCCCCTTGTCATGTTTCAGATGTCTATGAGTTGTTAGCACTTCCACCAAAGAGACATTTCACCTCTAAACTTTGCACATGGTTTCATTTAAATAACTGTTTGAGGCCCAAAGAGATGAAAATTGTCCAGTATTTCACAACAAAAGCAAATGTTGGAGAAAGTTTTTGAATTCTTTCCTGTCCAATTAATCATTTCACAACCCTCCAGATCTATTTTGTGACCCTCTGACTTGACTAAACTTCTGAACTGTATATAAAGTAGTCAAAACTAGCTCCACCTCGACCAGCTACAGCAGTAAAATGTTTCTTACATACTGATACATCAGTATTAACAATGTAAGCATGTAATATATCTATCAGTCACAGGGGCCATTTTTCTGCAGAACCAGTATTTTAAGTTTTGATAGCCTAGTACATTTTGATAATACTTGTGTACTTTTACTTAGTTTGAATGCAGGACTTTTACTTCTAATGGAGTATTTTTCCATTGTTGTATTGGTACTTTTACTTAAGTAAAGGATACGACTTCTTCCACCACTGACACCTCGTTCTCTTCTGTATCCCATCCACATGTCTTCCCTCTCTCCTCTTTTCCAAGACATCCTCTCTTCTCTTCTCCTCTTTAACCAGTTGGTTTTTTTCCTCTGTGATGATGATGAAGGGGAAATTAAATCTTTCTGCCTCAGGGCTGAGGGTCTAATTAACAGAATATGAGGTCATTAATCAACGGCAGGGAACAGGGAAGGTTGTCTACTTTACAATGTTAGAAGCAAAATGTTATAACAATATCCAGCTATGCAATGTTGAGATAGTAACTGGCTTTACAAAGTTAAAACCACAGAGTAAGAATGTTGACAGTTAACCACAGTGAAGAAACCATGTTAAAATGTAACAACCACAAACATGCGAGTTTGTTAATTTATTTTTTCTCCACCACCCTCGTCTCTTCTCTTCTCTTCTCTTCTCCGTTCCTTTCTTTCCTCTACTCTCCTCTCATCTCCTCTTCCTTCCTTTCCTCGTGTCTCCTCTGGTCTCCTTTCATCTCCGTTCCTCTCACCTTCTTTTCGTTCCTTTTATCTCCTCTCCTTTTCTTTCCTATCCTCTTGTCTCCTCTCCCTCAATGTCCTGTCTTCTCCTTTCCTCTCCTTTCTTTTGGTATCCTCTTGTCTCCTTTCCTTTCCTCTCTTCTCTCCTTTTCTTTCTTATCATCTTGTCTAGTTTCCTCTTCTCCCCTCTTCTTTCCTTTCCTATCCTTTTGTCTCCTCTCATTTCCTGTCATCTCTTCTCCTTTCCTTTTATTTCCTATCATCTTGTTTCCTTTCCTCTCCTTTCCTTTCCTTTTCTTTCCTATCCTCTTGTCTCGTCTCCTATCTATTCCTCTCCTATGGTTTCCTTACCTTTCCTTTCCTATCCCTTATCTCCTCTCCCTTTTTCTCCACTCCTCTCCTCCTCTGTTTTGTTAGATTATGACTTTGTTGCCATGACAATGTAATGCCATTATTTATCTCTCTTGCTTATCATCATGACAACCCAGCCTCACTGACATTTAGAGAAAGGTTCAGTTCAACACCAGCTCTTTGCGATTTTCAGACAAACATACACACATTTCTTTCCAAAATGTGTGTGTGTGTGTGTGTGTGTGTGTGTGTGTGTGTGTGTGTGTGTGTGTGTGTGTGTGTGTGTGTGCGTGCCTCCTGTCTGATGCATGTGGTCTTGCATATATTTAAGCCATGACACGAGGGTGGGGTGCCGTGCCCAATGGTACGGAGCCAAAGTCTAGCATTTACTGATACCACTAATACCAAGTGGTGTCACTGTACAGAGAGGGCAGAGTTGGCAGTTTGAAGAGGTTAAATACCTTGCCCAAGAGCGCAGAGGCAATTCCTGGAATTAGCATAGCATTAACGCCTGTAGAAGCTAGTGGAATGAGCAGGGGCATGGGGATGACTGGGCAGGTTAATGATTTGGAGAAGTTGATTGCTAAAGGGGGGTTGAGAGCGTTGCCTGAAGGTACGGGACCATGAGGTGACATTTGATGTGTTAATAATGCCAGCAGGGTGTGGGACAGTGTTGCTGGAGGGGATTACAGATACAGCACTTGGATAGGTTTTGTATTTGGAAGAAGTAGTAGGGAATGGGTGAGGGGTTGAGTTGCTAGCTTAAATGCCTTGCCCAGGGACACATTGGCTATGGCTATTAGAATTGTTGTTTTATCAGACAATCCTAGCTACCAGTCATTTAGAAATACTCTGGTCTGGCTAGCTGCAGTTTCCATGAGGGCATGGCATGATTTAGAGCATAGGCACCATGGAGCATGGCTTTTGACCCCTGAAAGCAAAAATATACCTACCCCCTTTGTTTATGTGGAGTTGTTAAGGGTATTTGGCATCTCAAAGTTTATTTAGCTGATTAGTAGTTCAGAGGGTTATATATTGACAGAAGAGGGGCTTTACGCAAAATTGTTTTAGAGTCATTTGATAGCTCAGCGAACAATTATATTTTTGTTCCTTATAACCCACAGTGATATGTCACAGTTGCTAATCACCATTTATGCTTGAGGCAGTATTGAGTGTGGAGGGATGGTTTGGCAGTTTTTGTAATAGAGATAAAACTATTCTATGTAATCTCTCTGGGGGTTGATGTTGGCACTAGCCACCATGGCAGGGTCTAGATGCTATGCTGGCAACGTTTGTTGTGCCAGTTGAACATTCATGGGCTGGGGCTCTGTGGCTCAGTGGACTAAAGCAGATACTCTTGACTCATAATGTTGTTAGCCAGTACCACTCTAAACCTATTTGGCGTGCCATTCGCTCTATGTCTCTGTCTTTGTTCTTGTTTTCCATAGTGAGGCAGGAGAGAAAAGGCATTTAAACTGCAGTAGAGCTGGTCTCTTGTCCACTGAATGTTTTAATAATGAGTGAATAACGATGGATACAGCAACACAAACTATTCAGCCTTAAAATTACCATTTAATCAAACCTCTCTGAAATTAAATTGCAAATCGTAGATTTATTTGTTGAACATTTAGATTGTTAACACATGCCAATTTATTCACAGAGCACAAGAGCTGAAACGATCAGTTAATTAATCAAGTTTTCGATTCAAACATAATTTTGATAATCAATTTAGCATCTAAATTAATTTTCAAGCATAAAAACCAAATATTCCCTGATTACAACTTCTCAAATGTGAATATTTACTGCTTTTTCTTTATCTCATATGGTAGTAAATTTAACATCATTGGGTTTGGGACTGTTGGTCGGACAAAACAAGACATTATTGCCTCTTTGGGCATTTTATAGACCAAACAAATAATCGATTAATTGAGAGAATAATCTGCAGATTAACTGAGAATGATTGGTCAGTAAATCTGAGAGGCCTGAGAGGTTTTGGTCCATGCAGTGCTTTAAAAACAAATGAAATCACTTCTGAATTTAACTAGTATTAGTGAAGCGCAGCCATTAAAGTTCATGGTGAGTTTTGTTTCTTTATTGTGGACGAGCTGCATGCTTTTTGGTTGGAATTTGACGGTGAATTTTTAAATCCAAGAGATCACCTGTTTAGTATCCCACCTAATATGGTTGGTACCATTAAAGCTGAAAGTACTCTCCCTGTAGCTGTTATCCCAACAGCAGGCTGTTAGTGTTTTGCTGAAGAACACTGTCCTATGTCTACCGCTGCTGCTGTTGTTGTTATGTGACATATCTAGGTCTTAAGGCTGTCACGGGGGTATTTTTAGCCTCATTGTTATATTTTGTCATAATTTCTATTAGCGGCCATTTTAGACTTTGGCAGTTCAGAGATGTCAGCCATTTTAGAAACTGGCAGACTTCAAGGTGTCAGATGTTCTTGGCATTACAAGGTCTGCTTTCTTAGCATGGGTGCATCAGTTTCATGTACTGTCAGTCTTTTATTACTAATTTTCCAATGCTATTTTTGTCTCAGGTTATGTATTATTGTTCTGTCTCTCTTGGCTGATATGGAAGCATTTGAATGATTTCTAAAATATTATTGAATGTTATTTCAGTAACCATGCAGGGTTAACGCTGTAACATGTTGGACATTTCTGATAGCCCTATTTACTAATATCATTCAGCTATTTTTACCTGTACCTAATCAATTTGTTGTCATCCTTTTCAGCAGGCAGCGTTATGATTAGCTGGAGTGCTAAAGGTTATATTTTTGCCACATTGTGTTTGTTGTGACATATCTGGGTCTCTGACTGATAGGAGTATTTTTAGCTGGCACACCATCTTGGCAGCCATCTTAAAGGCACTTTTCTCATGTCACCATCTTTGTATCAGTGCCAAAACTGAAGGAACAGGAGTGACATAGAATGGTGCTGGCATAGTCTTGTTTCTGGTCTGATTGGCTATAGTCCAGTTTGGGTGACAGGACCCGGAAGTAGGATTATTTCACTATGGATGAAATAGAAGTGTGTGTGTGTGTGTGTGTGTGTAGAGGCGATGGTGGGGTGGTAATGAATGAAAGAGAGGAGAAGAGAGATCAAGAGAGAGGAAGGGCCAATCCAATAACTAGGATACAGTGAAAGCTGTTGTGTGTGTCTGTGTGTGTGTGTGTGTGTGTGTGTCCATGCACGCTCATGTTTGTGTGCACTAGTTGAAAGACTGTAATGTTCTGCTGTATTCTGCAGAGAGACATGTTTTCTCACAGTAGATTAGCTGAACAATAAGTGATAATCACTATTGTCCTACAGCTCATTGTATAGAGCACATTGTGTATGGTGTAATATGCAAATAGAATTAACCAGTTAGGATGGAGTGCTGTGTTTGTTTGACCAGAGCGCACATATTGTGTTGTATTATGTTGCACTCTATTCTATTCTATTCTATTCTGTTCTGTTCTGTTCTGCTCTGTTCTGTTCTGTTCTATTCTATTCTATTCTGTTCTGTTCTGTTCTGCTCTGCTCTGCTCTGCTCTGCTCTGCACTGCTCTGCTCTGCTCTGCTCTATTCTATTCTATTCTATTCTACTCTAGTCTGTGATATTCTGTTTTGTTCTGCTCTGCTCTGTTCTATTCTATTCTACTCTAGTCTGCCTGTGTTCCATTCTTTTCTGTTCTGTTCTGTTCTATTATGTTCTCTTGTATTCTGTTTAGGGCTTCAACTAACAATGTATTTTCTTTCATTATTGATTAATCTTATCAATTAGTATTTCAATGACTCGACTAATCGCTTAGCCTATAAAATGTCAGAAAATACAGAAAAAAATACCTGTCACAGTCCACAGTGATGTCTTCTTATTGCTTGTTTTGTCCGAAAACTCAAAGATTTACGACGGTATAAAAAAGCAGCAAATCCTCACATTTGAGAGGCTGAAACCAGCATATGTTTAGCATTTTTGCTTGACAAATTACTTAATGATTAATTGATTATAAGAGATTGACCAACCCATTAATCAATGCATTTTTTCTAGCTCTAGTTCTATTCAATTCAATTCTATTCTATTCTACAAGTGGATTAAAATGGTATCATGGCTACCTTCTCTCTGTTTGTAATGAGCTAATGTGAGATTGCGAGATTAGACATCAGGCAGGAAAGGATCACATTTCATCATATTTCACTGGAACAACATCTGGTTGCGGTCTGAGCTGATTACTGAAACATCTGGATGGGCTGACTGACTGTCAGCACACCCACATTATATATTACTTCGAGCTCCATTTCCAGCAGTATATAGGTACAAGGTATAGAACTCAGTAGTGACAGTAGACATAACAAAGTACCTGAAGTACTCTTTCTCATCAGTAGTGACTGAAAACTTTCTCCAGAGTCACGTCATATTAGAATAACAAAACTAATGGATTGTTTGAAATGAGCAGAGAAAGGAGGAACATAATGCAAACAAAATAAGTAAACCAGACACATATAGCCCAGAGGATAGGTATGAAAAATGTAACTAATCATGTGGCACTGCTGGTAGTTGCAGGTAATGATATATTACAAGCTGTGGAAAAATTTGACCAGTATTGTTAAGGAGCCTGTGCAAACTGCAGCGAGTGGTATCAACAGAGCATGCCATTTTGGCCACAAACTGGCCATTGATTTCTATTAAGTTTCACTAATTTTGATTTTGTTGATATGTATCTCTGCTTTTACGTTCACACATTTGCAATAATTATCACCTGGAAAATGTGCTGTTCATACACAGAAATGAAAAGCGACGGGGAATAAAGAGAAGAGAAGGTGGAACAAAGTAGTAGAGGAGAAGAAAGAACATTATGTGATTTCATAAGAACATAAAATGAAGAATATAAAAGAAAGAAGTTGCTTTTCTCTTCTCTTCGTTGTGTTTATTTGTTGTTGGCTTGCTGGGAAACAGCCCCACAATCACAAAGGAGAAACAAATGACACAGCCGTAGTAACAGGGGTTTGTTTTATGTGTCTGGGGGGGAATGATGACTGATTCTTGTACTGTTAAGCCCAAAAGGAATGAGAGGAGAGAGAAACAGAAGTGTGATACAAACATGCAAACATAAAGGGAAAGAATAAAGGCTCTTTTGGGGGTTTTGTTCCCATGACAAGAAACTCACTGCTTGAAAGTGTCTATTTCAATGAGGGAAGGCAAAATTCATAGGTTGGAGTTTAGTGTGCAATTGACTGGACTCAAACTCACAATGTTCTCACAGGAGAATGTCCTGGTTTTCTGGCTGGCTTTCTGTAATATACCTTGGCGTACATTAGAGACAACACACACAGTCATGGATATATAGTGATACTAACTATCAGAGAGATACAGAAAGGGGTAAGGGGTGATTTAGATTTAAGATTCAAAGATTTTTTATTCAACACATGCACATCACAGGATGTTCAGTAAAATTTAAAGTGACATGCATCACAAGAAAGACAACAAAACCAATGCACATAATAAAGATAAAAACACTAAATATTAACTAATTAAGACAACAAAACCAGAATATGCAGTATTGCAGAGTATAAACAGAAGGTTTGAATTTAGATAAACTATGAAACAAGTGGAGAAGTTAAAAATAAATAAATACTATATTGAAGTTCTATTAGGAAAAACAGAAAATAGAGGGAATTAAAAAAATCACTGTAATTCCCCAATTCACAGAACTGTTGCAGCTGTCTGTTTTTGCTGTTTAAGTCTTCAACATAAATTATTTTTAAGCTACACAATAGAGAGTGTTGGTTTGCTCATGTAGGTACATGTAACGCAGGCAGTGGGCATCCAGCCCAAGTCCAGTCATAATACTCACTGTGTCTACACACTAACTACCTCCTCAGAGGGCACCATTGCTAGTCTGTTCAAGCAGTGAATTTCAGCAGGTATGTGGAGTACAAGCACAAACAGCTACAAACAAAAAGGAGCTGATTCATGGGTCTTGATTCAGGTCAGATTCACAAATGCTGTGAACTTGATTCCACCTCAAATTTGTCCTTTTTTATATATTTTTATATCTATCTTTTGTACATCTTTGGTGACCCTCTCCTTGTCTCTGCTTGTCTCTGTCTCTGTGTCCAGGTTCCTACATGTATGTGGACATCTCTCAGTATGACGTTGGGGAGAAGGCCAGGTTTCAGCTGCCTGTCATGAAGGAGAATGACACTCACTGTATCGACTTCAACTATCTCCTCACCAGCCCCGATGGCTCCAGCCCCGGCACCCTCAACGTCCTGGTGAAGGTAATCACAATAGAACAGAATATAACAGAACAGAATATAATATAGATGCAGTAGTTTATTTGTCTTAGCAAACTGAGACTTGAGATTGTACGGGTTCAATTTACATGGTATTGCCTGCCCAGTAAACAATCTGTCCAATACCTAATTTTGAGACATTAACATTACTACTGTAAACAAACAAGACCATCTGAATGCCTTTACTGGTCTCTACATAACACTTTACACTGTGGGAGGCAAGGTTTTGATTTCATGGAACACAAGCTGGATTGCATTATTTTATTTTATTTTAATTGGGGTTTTTTTTAACAAAACATAAGGCTGTTTTACTCAAAAAAAAAAGCAACTCTAGATGAGTTCAAGTGCTGAAACTTTGTGTTTGTCCAAAGGCTTCAATTAAAACAAAACAGTAATGCAGCTAGCATGCAATAGATTCTGCTGACTGCCTTGCCTTAACCAAGAGTTTGTGTAAGGTTGCTTAGTTAAGCATTAACAATTGATTTTAAAACGAAATATTGACAGTAAGATCATGTTATTTTGTTGGACATTTATCAAAGTACCTAAGTGTGGGGGACACACTCTGGATTGGCGTATCTAACACACTGATAGTTGCATTTTATGGTGCAATTTTCACAACACTCCTGTTTTCTCACCCCCTCACTCCTCTTAAGTTTTCTCATGATTTGTGGAAGTGGTCAGGAACACATTAGCAGAAGATTGTCATTTTTCTGGTTCTGCCATTTCCTGGTTCTGAGCAGCAGGGAAACAGTATGAGTAGGGAGACTGTCCTTCAATCTGATGACACAAAGTCAGATCCACAATCCTGCAGACCCTGACCTCTGACCTCCTTGTTGTCAGGGACAAGCACAAAAACATGACTTACACTGTCTTAAAATCTGTGCCATTATTATTATTTTTGTGTAATTAAATACATCTCAGTATAATGGAAAAAAGGCCTCTTTGAGTGAATCAGGAAAAGCAAAGGACTGTATGTTTTTAGGTTCATTTTTGTGTTATTTTATACTATTACTATACTATTTTGTGACTGATATGTTTTACACTGTGCTCTGCGTCACTTCTAGGTAAACAAGGGTCCCTTGGCCAACCCTATATGGAACGTGACGTCCTACACTGGTAAAGACCAGCTCAGAGCACCACTTAAACTCTCATTTCATAACTTATTCTGACTCTTTTAGTGATTTTATTCGCTTGTGTTGACTGTAATGTTGTGTTTCAGGTAAAGACTGGCTGAGAGCCGAACTCGCCGTCTCCACCTTTTGGCCCAATGAATATCAGGTAACTCCTTAAATAACCACCAACGGCTGTGTTTATGCATGGTTCCGTTATCATGTACATATTTCTTTATTTCCACTCATGTGTATACACATACGCCACACACAGCACACACAAACACATACACATGCTGTGAGGCAGGCAGCTGATTTATTTGTGTTGACTGAGGCTCAGGAGGTGACGATTAGGCTAAAAAGACACTGATAAAAACTAGGTGTGTGTGTGTATGTATGTGCACATGTGTTTGCATGCATGGGGGCGTGTCGTCATGCTGGACATTTATGTTGTTGTCAGTGTCGTTGTAACCTGAACATTATAAGATTTGCAGGTTTCTTCTTTCTTAATTCATGACAGTGAGTCAGCATGATCTGTGTGTGTGTGTTTGTTGGCTGGTGCTGACAGATGTGTGCATGTTGTGGGATAGCTTGTCTCCGAATGTCCTAGCAGGCATACACACGCACACACACGCACTGATCATGTTAACACACACAGCCTGGGGACCCTATAATATTACTGTAAGGCGAAGTGTGAAAGCATCCTCCAAATGGCCCATCTGGAGCCCAAATGGCCCTCAGTGACTATGGGAGGAGATCACCAGCAGGAAACTCGTGTGTCAACATGTTTTAATTGAACATAATCATCCTGGTTTGCTGAGGCTTATGTAGGTTTTTCAGGCTATGAATCAGGTTATTGGATTTGAGGTTATGAAGCTATTTTTTCATGTTCAAACATGTTTCTGTGTTAGCACGAGTTGTAATGAAACTGGTTTCACCAGGGGAAGACTAGGCACATCCAGACACATGCAGTATCGCACACACACTCACACAAGAATTGATGCACGCACAAAATGCACACCCCCACCCCCACTGTACTATTTAGATGGACCTTGTAATTAGAGTTTTGTCTTTATTTCTTCTTTATTTTAAATTTAAACGTAGTTCCTTGATTATCACTAGACTGCAATAAAGTTAACCAACCACAGATTTAAATTTTTATTTTTTTAGAGCTGCAACTGTTAGTCGATTAATTGATTAGTCAATCGACAGAAAATAAATGAATCGGCATCTATTTTGATATTGATTAATCATTTCAGTTCTTTTTTAAGCAAAATGCCAAAAATTAGCTGGTTTCAGCTTCTCTAATGTGAAGATTTTATGTTTTTCTTTGTCATACAAGATAGTAATATCTAAATTTTGGACTTTTGGTCGGACAAAAAAAGACAACATTTGAAGTTGCTATCTTGAACTATGGGAAACTAATAATGAAAGTTTTTTACCTTAAGCTTTGGGTGATGATAAATTAGAATGTGTTTAGAGAAAGCAGGTGTGTAAACCCAGCTGACATTCCTCGTGACTGAGAGGATCAAACCTATAAACATTCCTTGACTGCTGATTCAAACATTTTTGATTCATTGCCCATACATGCATACATCAAAGTGATGTATGCGATTGGTTGATAAGAGGATGTACGCTATCGTCCAACCCTGCTCTGGAGTGATGATATGTCAGTCCTCAGCCCTCAGCGTTTCAGAGTTGCTTTGCCAATGTGAGAACTTGTAACACCAAGCTATCAGTAATTCTGCCGCACACTGATGACACCAGTCAGTGAGCGCTCGACACCTGCATGATCTAAAATCCACTTTATGAACTACATGATCATTAACAGAGCAATAGGCTTGACTGCTGTGAAACATGAGTTAACTGCCAAAAGATTTAACAACAACAAAATTTAATCTCTAGTTTCTCTAGTTAAGACAGTGACAGGCAGGTCTTGCATAGCCACACTAGTGCTATCATTTACTTAAAAAATAAAGTTTGAACAAATTCAGACAACACGTATTTTGTTCAAATTAATTTGAAAGCAGCCTACGTAACCTAGTCCTAAACTAGGTGGTATTGTTCCGCTAATATGCTGGGAAATTGAAGAGATCATTAAAGATTGAATGTTGTCCCAATTTTATGTGTTTGAAATGTTGTTTATAAATAAAAATTGCAAACCTAAGCCACACACCATGACAATTTTATTATTAACAATATTTATTGAACTGACTTTCTCACTTTGAACTGACTGTCTCAGCTGGAATAAAACACTATTAAAAAATGTTTTTTACTGTACACTTGTTAAAATAAAACAAATTATTCAAAAGCGGTGTCATTATAATAGTCAACATTCAGAGACCGGAAAGACTTGCAACTGACTTGCAGTTTGCTTATGACTTGGACTTGCCCTCAAGGACTTGAGACTTGATTAGAAAACAGCTCTGGTTCTCAATAATGAAGTGCATATTTTCTACAAAAAGTGGACTTTTCAGAAAGATTAAATGTATACATTTGCACACGTACAGGTGCACACAAAGGAGAAGAAGTCATTAGGTCATGTTAGTTATGGCTACCAAAACAAACGTGATTATAATAACAAGGAAAGATCAGCAGACTGGGGAGGCAGGCAAGCCAGTCTTCAGGCAGACAGCGATGAGAGGATTAAAAGTCAACTGATGTCTTTCTGCTGTGCTCCGCAGTGAGCTATGAGTGAAAGATGATAGGAGAGAGAGACAAGATAGATTGGTAGGCGAGGGAGACAGAGAGGGGGAGAGTGTGACAAGCTGGGGATGATAAGCTATGGGTAAACAGTTCACGGCAGATTTCCTCTTACAGGTGATGAATGACAACAACTGCACCCCCACCCCCACTCTCTTTCTCCCTCTGTCTCTCCTTTTGATAGCGACCTCCTCTCCTCTGTTCATTACAGTGCTCCTCTCTGAGTAAACACTGTTAGAAAACAGAGACGGCAAGTGAGAGACAGAAAGAGGGAAGTTAGGGGGGAGAAATGGTTAGAAAGAGGGATGATGATGGAAATAATAAAGAGTGGAGGGAGTTGGAGGGCTAATGTATGGACAAGGAAGAGGGAGGGAAGAAGAGATAAATGAGGACGAGGAAAGTAGTTATTCAGACCATGAGCTGATGAACTGAGATGGTAGTAAATAGAAGCACCTGTTGAAGGCAGTATTAACACTACTCAAAATAAGCAGTATTAAATCACAACTAAGGCCCACAATTTGATCATCCCATTCCACATTTTGCTGTTTTCCTCTTGTTTTTTCCAGTTATTTGATAAAAAAGGCACATTATTCCCTCTATGGTTTTGTGTGTTGAAATACAGATAAATGAACTCAAAGTCTGCTGAGTCACATGTGTGCACACCACTTTCTCAACCAGAAATTTCCATGCTAGCGGCCATGAGGCTCTACTTAGACACAGTGGTGCTTTGAGTTAGACGCTAATGCTAGCATGCTAACATGTTCATAATTACAATGTTAACATGCTGATGTTTAGTATCGGTGTGTAGGTAATGTATAGGTAATGTTCACCATTTTAGTTTAGCGTGTTAGTGTGCTGACATTTGCAAATTTGTGTTAAACACAAAGTACAACTGATGCTGATGGGAATTAGTTGTCAACGAATGTCTGTACAAACTTTTATGGCAATCAATCCAGTAGACTGACATTGCCATCCCTAGAGCTAACACCGCTAGTGTGTGTAAAAAAATGTATTTCCATGTTATTTTTGTCATTTTCACTCATTAAATGAAGTTCTCAGCAGCCATAACGTGGACATTAGTGCAGTACTCATGGAAGGCACACTTGTTTAACAATGTGGTCATATCAAGAAAAAAAGCAGATGTTGCAAAATAAGTCAAGAGAAGAATGAAATGAAAGCAAAAACAAATAGAACAAATAGCTCTGAACCACCATTCACTACCTTACCGCGTTTGATTCCATTACTTATTATCATTTCTCTGGCAGCCATTTTATGTGTACCAAAGGCGATTATTATGATGCAACAGGAAGTCTCAGTCTCATTTTTCCTTCCTGGCTTGTTGACCAGAATGTATAAATCCAGCAGCAGTCAGGATGGCAGCTTTGTATTTATACAGTTTAATGCACATCACTGGCAGCTGTCGCTGACTTTCTATCCTGTGACAACTTAGATTGGATCCATCACTTTGACAGCAAATTTAAATGGCAATAGTCTTACTTTGTAGCTTCCAGTGCAATCATAATGCATCTAAATCGCAGTTCAGAGGCACAGTGTCTGATTTAGTAACAAACTAAAGAGGGCTGATGATTTGGTAACAGTGCCATAGAGGGTTTGTGATGTGCAAGCAGAGCATTTGTAGGTTATGTAAGTTTCAGTTTTCTCTTATTAACGGCATTTCCAATGTTTTTGCTGTTGTTGTATTTTGTTTTTTGTACATTTTGTATGCTCAAGATGTTCTATTTACAGGCTAATGGAGGGTCAGAAATGACTTGATTTTCTAATAATCTCTTCTGTGGTTAATTTAATAAGCCCTATTTTTTTAAATAGCACTTCGCAAGTTCACTCAGCAGAACAAATAAACCACAAACAAATTCAAAGGGTAAATTAATAAATTAAAAATAGAATAGTATTTGATGCTCTCATTTCTTTTGTAAATTTTATACTCAAGCATTTTTATTGCTGCGTGTAGTTGTTTCCTTTAATGTAGAACTACTGTTTTATGTATGTAAATTGTGTGTGAATTTCTGTGTTTGTGTGTGCTTATACTGTATATGTTTAATCTTGTGCACAGGTCTCTCTTTAAAAAGATACCTGGTTCTCAATGAGACTACCTGTTTAAACAAATAATTTAATATGCTATATAATATTGATAATAATGAAGACAGTAATAGCTAAATCCCTCTCTCTTTTCTCAGGTCATATTTGAAGCAGAGGTTTCGGACAGCAAAGCCGGCTTCATCGCCATTGACGACATTCAGGTGCTCAGCTACCCGTGCGGTGAGTCATTAGCATGCCAGCAATTAGTCCTAGTTCGCTGAATAGACGCTGATAGCTTTGGCCACTAATTAGACTGTACCTGGGATGGTTTCTGTTGCAGCTGAATGGGTAGATAAGTGGGAAGGTGACACAGGAGAGGAGGGATGCAGCGAGAGGAGAAGTCGGAGAGAAAAATAAAGAGAGAGATTTTGAGAGGGAGAAACAGAGAGAAAGAGGGAATAGGAGAGAGTGAAGCGGGAAATGAGACAGTATTAGGCCAATCATAGAGAGAGAAGATTCTGACCACTCAGCACTTTCTCTCTCTCTCTTTAACCCACGTGCACACACACACACACACACACACACACACACACACACACACACACACACACACACACACACAGCAGTGAACAGTAGCTGTCTTGTCTCATACTGACAGGAAAGAGATGAGGACTGCGATCCATTTTAAATTCTCGCTACGTCTCAAGTCTTCTTCTCTCCTTCGCTTGAGTGTTTCCTTACTTCTGGAGGCCAAAAAAAGAGTTGTGACGACAAACTGTTACTGTTAACGGAAGGGTCTGTTAATCTCCAGCCATAGGCAGGTTCCTGGAGGGTCCCTATATTGGAAAGGAAGCAATTACAACTCCCTTTTGGTCATCTGTCTAGTAGCAGCACTGAACTCTTTGAGGACAATTTTGTTTCTTAATAGATTCTATCGATTATAAGTCATGAAAATAAACTGTCTTGCACCGTCCTCTTGTACAGTTTGTGAGGTCCCGTTGTCCCCGTCTCTGTCAGACGTTAGCGATATGTCTCTGAAAGAAATTCCTGGACATTCATTTTGTCAATAAAGTGACCTGGGATCTGAGAAAATATAAAAAGAAGAGCCCCAGTCTTTTAAAGGCAAAGGAGCAGGACTCCTAATAGGAAGGAGCAAGTATTTGAAAAGGAATTAGTAGTTAGTCGCCACAGTGGACGCATTCATTCTCACAGCTGCATTTCTGGACACACAAGTTTGTGTGTGTGTGTGTGTGTGTGTGTGTGTGTGTGCGTGTGTGTGCGTGTTTGCATGAATGCATGCGTGCAAGCTAGTGTGTGTGTGAGAGTGTGTGTGTGTGTGTTTTCATTCACCATAGTAGCTGCTATCTATGATTGCAGTCACCTCCCCAGAATAAAAATGTCATAGCTGAACTGCATCTTCAGCGTCTAAAAGGCTTATTTCATATCTCAGCATGGTCGTTAAGAATTGGGAACTTTGGAAATTATATATGCTGGATGTGACATTGATGTTACCTCCCAGTGGCAATGCAGCACTGTGCTTTGGTTTCATCTGACTCCAGTAAAATTTAATCACAGTAATAATGAACATATTCCTTAGGGTTAGGAAATGTTCTGAAATGTATACAGTGTGTTTTTGATAACCCAACCTGTTTGTATCCATAGATCCCTCTGGCTCTGTCACCTCATTTCTACTTTTTTTCTACAGACAAATAAAATGAAACCAAAAACATTTTATAATATAAATACGTATAACCTGGTTGTAATTTCAATCAAAATTTCTTCATTTGTTTGCTGTAGATAAATCCCCTCATTTCCTGCGTCTTGGGGACGTGGAGGTGAATGCCGGACAAAACGCCACATTTCAGTGTATTGCTACGGGACGAGACACATCGAACAATAAACTCTGGCTACAGGTACAGCTATACACATGCATGTACACACACACACTTAAATACAAACCACGTTTTAGTCTACTGCTATGGGGTGAACAAGAAACTATAGCTAAACATATACATAAGTGTAAGTGCAATGTATCTGTGTTGAAAGGGGCTGTTCAACATATTTTCTTACTTACTCTTGTGGTATCTAGCCTTGGAGATAGTTTTTTTTTTTTTTTTTCCCAGGTTTTCAAATATCTGTTTTTGAGATTTCTGCCTCCTCACAAATAAAATGAAGGTGAATGGAATTTAATTTGTGTTACTCACAGCACTGACAAATTAGATTTCCAAAATGTAACAGCATCTCCTCGTTATAGAAATAGTGGATAATTGGTTACTAGATAATCCACAAAATACACTTTTCATTGGAACTACTACAACCAAGAAATAGTCCTTAATAAAAATTGTTGACAGTTATTTTAAATTTTCAATGCTGTGAGCACCACAGCCTTTTTTTATGGATGGGGGCAGAAATCAGAAAGATAGATATCTCGAAAACTGAGCAAATAAAACCAAAATCTACATGGCTAAATGCCACTAGAGATAAGTGAGAAAATATGTTTTTTTGTCATTTGGATGAATCAGCCCTTTAATATTCATCTTTTCAGGGAAGGGCCATTTCATCTTGACTATAGATTAAACATTTTTTCCATTCTAATGTTGATTAATGTGCACTGTATCTACCAATAAATAAATACAAATACAAATTTGCATGACCCCAAGATGCTGTAGAATACAAAGAGATGAAACATTGTACTCAATGTGCCACCCTCAGGACTGGTATGTGTCATCCAAAGTGTCATCCACACACACACACACACACACACACAGAGTGACTCCAGGCCATACATCCTAGCAGCTAACATGATTAAGAGTTTAATAGCTGCTGATTTCATTATGGCTCTATTGTAGTCATGACCTTCAAACCTGCTGTCAGTGAGGCGGAGGGGAGGTGCGCGTGTCTGTGTGTGTGCATGTGGGTGTGTGTGGTCCAGTGTTGCCTTGTGACCTTGAGCAAGGCAGTTAACCCTCTACCAGCCTCCGCAGCACCTGATCTGTCTATGTGTCTGTCTGTGATTCAGAGGAGAAATGGAGAAGATATTCCTGTGGCTCAGACCAAAAACATCAACCACAGACGGTTCGCAGCCTCCTTTCACCTCAAAGAAGTCACTAATCAGGATCAAGATCTGTACCGCTGCGTCACCCAGTCAGAGCGTGGCTCCGGTGTTTCTAACTTTGCAGGTCTCATCGTCAGAGGTGAGGATTTAAAATATATGTTCAAGATTATTTGATTGTTTTTTAAACTTGTGTTTTCTCCTGTTCTCCTCTCTGATTTAATATTTGATATCTCAGCTTTTTGGAGACTTTTTTTCTGCTTTAGTAGATAGCTTTTAGTGGAAAGTAACAAAGGTGGTTCAGTAGTTTTGTAAGACAGTTAACTGTTTATTAAACCCCGACCCCCTTACTGTTGCTAGGCCTGCCAAGCTTTTGTTCTCGCACTACACATAATGCAGTTTACAATGGCACTCAACATTTTTAGTAATTTATTAAACTACAGGCCCTTGATGTCAGACAGTAGGCTCATTTCTAGCGGTCGAGTAGTTTTTTTGCCTTCTGAAATGAGTCTGAGACCGAGGCTAAAGCTGCATGTCCCTGGCAAAAAGTCGGCATCCTCACCAGCTGAGGATCCATGTAGAAGACATACAAAGCAAGAAACTGCATTGTTGATGTATTGCAATGAGCTAATTAGTACTAGTGTTAAAAAATGTAAGATGAGTCTTATTTCATTCCACCATCATACTGTTTTGCTTCCTAGCTTAGGCCTATATTAGGACAACCAAGACACAGGTATGCTTTTTTTGGGTTTTTTTGTTCGTATATTTTGTTCGTATATTCAAACAGCATGTTTCACATTAACATTACAAGAAAAGAAGGCTTTTAAGATGAGGACTAACTGATTTTTTTGGCGAATGTAACGCTATCTCGGATAATGGGTTACTGGAGTGTCCCCCAAATCCAATAAAGAGCAAGACTGACCCGCTAACTTTAGCTTAAACTCTGATAGCATACAGGACTGGCTTCCACACAGTAGTTAAAGCTACTCAGTGGATGTGCTATCAGGAACATAACCCCACAAACCAACATAGTTAGTTAATGGTATGCTAACTCCTCTGAGGTAAACACTAGGTTACTACTATGTAATAAGCTAGTTAGGCAGACATGCTTATATTTGCAGCTTAAACAAACACACTGTTTAATCCATTCCTTACACTTTTGCTCATGTGTTTTTCATTTTGGAAAGCCAAATAAATATATAAATAAGTTTTAAAAAATGAGACCCCACCCTTCAAACTCTTTATGTAGTATCACTCTTATACCGCTTCACCATTTTGAGAAATCCAAAGCTTGACAGACCAGTTGTGCCTAGTTATGGTTGCTAAGCTAATATTGAACAATCACTGTTAGGCTAGGCGTTTTGCGTATGGTCAGTTGTAAAGTTGGTTTGAATCTTTCCATGGCCCTGTCGTTATTTTCTTGACCCAGTTATATATTTTGTGTTATGAGTAACTTTGTATTGTGTCTAACTTTTGAAATGTCAACTGTCTTTCCAATCAAATGCACATTCACTGTGTCTGACTGATAAAATGTAAGTCACTAACACAATATAAACTAATGAGGAGAGTTTGTGTGTGAGTGTATGCAGATGTGTGTATACCAGCCTTGTGTTTGTACGTGTGTGGGTATGTCTGCAACTGCTCTGTGTGTGTGTGGATGCTCACGTGGGTGTGTGCCAGCTGCATTAGTGTCTATGTGCACATGTGTGAAAACTGTGTGTGCTCCGGCTGTCATGTGCAGCTGACATGTGGTTAATAAGGTGTCACCAATGTGTGTTTGAGACGGGATGCTTTATTCATTCACATCCAATAGCTTACATATTCAATTCATCTCCCAGAGAGAGAGAGAGAGAGAGGAGGAGGGCAGAGAGAGGGTAAAGGCGAAGTAGATTCAGGAAGAATGATACGGGAGTGACAGAAAGGAGGGGGGAGACAGAGGAGGGTGAGCAAAGAGAGAATTGGAGATGGTGAAGAAAAGTTAAATGTAAATGCCTGCTCATTATCCCAAGAATATCCATATCAGAATCAGGAATATGTCTGAATATGTAAACAGCTGAGCAGAGTCATGTTTATTATTCTGCATAAGAGATGGCAGAGGAGAAAGAAATAAGAAATCAGAGCAGAAGCGAGCACCATGAATATGAATATTAGCTGGTGTGGCTCAGGTAATGGAGCTCTTACACTGTCCAGTTTAGGGGTTCAACTCTCTGTGTCGCTTGAGGAAGACACCAACACTGCCAGGGTTAGCGCTACAACCCTCACTGGGAGTGAATACACATATTTTTTTCTTTGGTCAGGAAAATATGGTGGTTTTGGAGACACACTTTTTCCACAGGACTTTGCTGATTTAGTAAGAATACATAAGTGGCTAATGTTTATTTATTATGAGCATCTTTGTATGAGAAGGCAAAGAAGAGAGAGATGAGGAATCCGCACAGCAGGAGACATGTGTCTAAACATGAATAGCACCAATCTACATATATGAAAATAGATTCAGGTTTAAGAAGACACATTGGGCGCTGTGTGTTTCATAGCCAGGCATCGGCTTGAAAAGCCACAGCCATGTTCATAGTCTTTTTGGAACTCTGAGGGATATTGGTGATTATGAATATTGATCCAGAGTCTTGTTGTTAGGAAGATATCACAATAAAAGAATGAGGATTGCATGTATGAATGTGGAAGGAGAGGAGCCTCATGTTTATTTATTAGAAATATCAGATGGGAGATGAGAGCTAGAGAGAAATCAAAGGAACAGGGAATGTTTATTTCACTTCTTGAAGAGTATGCGTGTTGGAGATTTGAGGTTCCTGCAGGACATTAATGACCATGAATATGGACAGAATTAATCTGCATTATTAATATTTTTACTCTGAATATTTTACTTTTTAAATTGAAGAGAGATGGGGAAAGCTGAGGGATGATTATTGGAGGAATCTGGTAGGAATCTGATGAACAGGAAAATGGAAGAAAGAATCATAGAGAAGTGCTAAAATATGACTTGTATATATTAAAAATGTTTGGCTGTTGGACAGTAACCCAGGTTTCATTTTCAAAGCCTGAAAAGCGGTCCCCCGGGTGATATGAGATTGCCTCAGTGCAGGTACGCACAGGCCTGGTCTATTGATATTTACAACATGTAGATGACAGAGATGTGCCATTATCGACTCCCTCTGAGTGTGCTGGAGCTGTCGAGATCAGAGAAAAGAAACACATTTCGTAGAGACAGAGGTGCAAAATGGGAGTATGAGAGGTGTGACATGGCATTCCCAGGATTTGCTTTCTTCCTTGAGCAGAAATATGACAATGGACAGATCTCTTCTTCATTAATTAAACTGTGGATTATTTTTTCAATAAGTGAATTATTTGTTTAGTCTACAAAATGACAGAAAAATGCCCAGAGAACAAGGTGACGTCTTCAAATAGGAAAGATATTCAGTTCATAATAAGTTAAGAAAACCAGCATACATTGACCTGTGGGAAGCTGGAACCAGCGAATTTTTGATATTTGTGATAGATTATCAAAATAGTTGCCGTTTATGTCAATTGACTTGTCAATTAATTTAAGTTTCAGCTCAGAAAAAAGCAGCCAACCCTCACTTTTGAGTTTGGCATGTAAATGAACCCCTTGATGAATGACTTGATTATCAAAATCATTGTTGATTAATTTTCAGTTTACTATATTGATGATTGAGGTGACTAATCTTTTCTGTAGGACAGGGTATCATTTTCAATACTAGTGCCAAAATGATACCCATGTTTCTGTACAGATACTAAAACGATTCAGTTACTTTTTTCCAGTATCTTATTTTGAAAAGTATAAACATGTTTTTCTACGAATTCCTTTTTTTATTTAACAAAAAAAGCCAAACTTCTAAAGTATTAAACATTGTCTAAACATAAGCAGCCATACAAGAACTTTGCATAAATAAAAGGAACTATTAGGAACTATTTGATCAAGCAGTAAGTAAGCAATATTACATATTGGACAACCCATCCAATGCCAGCTTTTGTTATTCTACAGACCCAAAATTTTGAGGTATGATACCCAGCCCTACTAGACGGATGGATGGATGATGGCAAGGAGCAGCCCTGCCTTGGTTTTACTGTAGATGAACAGTATATAATCGCTGTGTGTGCAAGAGAAAGAGCTATGAGAGAGTCTGACTGTATTTGAGTGTGTGTATGTGTGTGTGTCACTAGTGGTTTGGTCAGAGCCAAGCTCTAATAAAGCCTTGCCCTCTGGTTCCTACGGTGACAGAGTGCATCATCACGCCAGCTTGTATCACACTCACACACACACACACACACACACACACACACCATGCCAGCATGCATTACACACAACCCATGGCCCAAAAAGCTCCTGCTTTGAGACACACACACACATCAGACTTAGGAGGATGCACAACTGACTTGAATTTGTACAACTGTCTTAAACCTCTAAAAGTCCACTTCTAAAATGTCCCTTTCTCCTTTTTAACCTATCACACACACACACACACACACACACACACACACACATTCTAAGTAATAGTGACAGGTGAAGCTTCAGGCATTATGGAACTATAGAAAACCTACTACCACTGTTGGCTGTCTATACGACTGAAACACACACACAAACACTTGCACACTCATACACACACTCCTCTCTTGTTCTGGAGGTCAGATGTCCTCCAGTGAGCGCCATGGTGATGTCAGCAGCAGTTTGTAAAAACTAAACTTTATTGACAAGGTTGCTGACAATGCACAACAAAGAAGAACATGCCTAGTGGTCACCAACAAAATATCTGTCTATCCTCTTTCTGTCTGTCTTTCTTTCTGTTGGTCTGTCTGTCTCCATCCTGATGTTTGTTCCCTACATCATAAATCTTAAATCATAAAATCTACCAAACCCTCTACCAATGTCTCAGGAGCTTTTTAAAAAAATTCTAATATCAGTAAAGAAAGTGAGTGACAGAGAAAACAAATTAATCACGCAGATGGGTTAGGTCAGAAACGACACACACATTTGAAGTTTTCCCAATGTTGATTTGTTTTGTTATTATCATTTACATCTGACCCAAAAAATGAGAAATGATGAGAGAGTTCACACGTGATTAATAATAAAGAAGATGGTGACAACAAACCCATCGCGAAACAACTCTATTGATGATTTGTTATATTTTTTAGGTCAACAGTAGCCTACAAGTGAAGAAAATCAAAAGCATGAACCCGTTCCAGCGCTTGTTTTCTCTGGAGTCACATAACGACCCACTTACATTCCTTACTGTTTCATATTTATGTCTATTATTTATCTTTTAGATATTCCGTAGGTTTTTAAGTAACACACAAACGTGTATTCAAGTTAACACCCAGGCTGCAAGCAAACGAAACCTACTGTTTTATATGCTTGAATAATTTTATCTTGTGTGTGATTTTTTGCTTTATTTCTTTATTTGTTTGTTTGTTAATCATCAAGTTGTTTACTTTCTTTATTTGATGGCGTTGTGAGCTGACATGTTGTTGACGTTGGTTTTCTGAAGTCGCTTCAACATTCATTATCTGGATTCAACTCTGTGTGTGTGTGTGTGTGTGTGTGTGTCTGCGTTAGCACGCCTGTGCTGTCAAACTACAGTGCACCTCTCTGACAGCCATATTCAGTGCACACACACACACAAACAGAAATGTAAACACACACAAAGAGAAAAAGAGTTGACAGCAATGCAAAATATAACTATTAAAGGAACAACATGCACAGCAACACACATGCACACACATATAATTTAGATAATACTTACTTTGATATGAGTGAAGCTGGATTTCTAAAAAAAATCTTTATACTGATAGCATTAGCATATTGCCTGATGGTGTGTTTGAGTATGTGTCTGAGAGAGATCAAATCTGTATGAGATAGACCACTGTGGGTGTGTGTGTGTGTGTGGTGAGTATTTGTGATTAATTCATGTGTTGATCTGTGTGTGTATGTGTCAAGTAGATAAATCTTTGATGCAGTGTGTTTTAAGGTTGTGTATGTGTTGTGCTTTCGGCTTGTCAATCACAGATTTGTGACAGTTAGCTCTGATCTGACTGACTGGCCCTGAACCATCACACATCGATCACATTTACGTACAAGCGCATGCACACAGTATTTATTCACTGAGAGCATCATGGGACGTGGTACATGGCCAAATTTCAAGACATATGTCGAATGAAAACTACAGCATATGCAATCAAAAAACGCCATTGCTCATTTAGTCGTTTTTATAGTTTGGCTTACACATATATAATATTTTAATGTAATTTTTTATGAAATACAGTCATATCTAGGTAGGTAAAGGTGGTTATCTATACCGATCAAAAATAAGGAGATGTAGATAAAGAGCAGCAGACTAATTAGAGAAAAAATTTGTAACATGTTGTAAAATTGGGACACATACACGAAATGGCACTGTGAGCAACCGTGATCAGAACCCCTGATCCCGCCCGCAAAATGTGCAGAAAAAAATGTCCAAATCTAAATGTATACCTATTTATATTGCAGTCACCAAGCAATAGTTGTCATTGTTTACTGGTAGTTTCTTTTTAAATACATTCATTTGAGCTCACAGATATCCCGTCAGCTGTCACAGAGTCACTAACAAGGCTTTGTCCTTGTGTCACTACCCTCTTCTGTTCTGCTGTGACCTTATTTTAGTGTGTTTCATTCATCTTGTCAGGCACTTTGAAACCTTCTTTTATGATCTTGTTAATTGTTTTCTCTCCTCAGAGCCTCCGCACCCCATCGCCCCACCCCAACTGCTGGGCGTCGGCCCTACATATCTGCTGATTCAGCTGAATGCTAACTCCATTTTTGGAGATGGGCCTATTATACTGAAAGAGGTATGTTCAGTATGGGACATTGTATGGTTTTTAAGCAATAACATTGTATGAAGCCAAAAACAAAACGGACATAACAATTATCATTTATCCTTTCACAGGAAAATAGAATGGCTTCCAAATGCCATTATGTCAAAGCAATAGTTCAACATTTTGGGAAATATGCTTATTCACTTTCTTAGTTAGATGAGAAGTTCGATAGCCTACCACTCTTGTGTCTGTACGCTATATATTAAACTAGAGCCAGCAGGCAGTTAGCTAAGCATAAACACTCGAAGTAGGGGAAAACAGCTAGCTTGGCTCTGTCCAAAGTTAATGTATGTACAGATTAAACAAATGAGAAATAACCTGTTAATTAGTAAAATTTTGAGGTGCTGGTAGGTGCTGGATTTTTAAAACTTTGCTAGGCCAACCATTTCCCCCTGTTTCCAGTCTTTATGCTAAGCTAATTGTCTCATCATATTTATTATATTTACATATTTGGTGTGTGTGAGTGTGATGTTGATCTTCTCTTCTAACTCTCGCAAAGAAAGCAAAAAAGTGTATTTCCCAAACTCTGTCTTTAAGCAGTGGTACAAGTGATAATTTTTCACTAATGTATTAATATTTTAGTGAAATTGTATGTGATCATATGTGAGTATTTTACAATGACGTCTATTTTAAAGGTATGGTTCAACATTTAGGGAAATACATTTATTTACTTTGTGGCAGAAAGTTAAATGAGAAATGACTATACAGTAAATATGAAGCTACCGTAGCCAGTTAGCTTAGCTTAGCATAATGACTGGAAACAGTGGGAAACAGCTAGCCTGGTTCTGTCCAAAGGTAACAAAATCTACAGTACCTCTAAACTGTATTAACTAGGATTTTATATTATGTTTGTTTAATCTGTAAAAAAAAAAAAGAGTGTAAAAATGACAATTTGCCGTTTTATGGGGGATTATGTGCCCAACTTTTTCTTGGCTGTGACCAATAACTTCCTGGAGTCTCCGCTGCTCCGCAACTGCTCAGAGGCAAAAAATAGTCCAGAACTATTATTAACTAAATGTCAAACTATTCTTTTAAGATAGATTAATCTTTTTTTCCCCCACTAGATGAATAGTATCAGAAAGCTAATAATATTTTTAATTACTACTTTGACATTTACATTGATACTGAGCATAAATTCTGATTAATATTGAAGACTCAAATAACTATAATATGTAATATTTGATTCCCCCCCCCCCATTAGGTTGAGTACCGTATGACATCAGGCAGCTGGACTGAGACTCACGCTGTGAACTCTCCCAACTATAAGTTATGGCATCTTGACCCAGACACAGAGTACGAGATCAGAGTGTTACTAACCAGACCAGGAGAGGGAGGGACAGGCAAACCTGGACCACCACTCATTACCCGGACCAAATGTGCAGGTAGGACATAGACACAGACTGTATATACTGTTTACTGTATTATGGCTGAACTGATCCATTTTGTGATTACTGTAAGGAAAACAACCAATCAATAATTGCAGAAATCAATTGAACACTGTTTATATTAGTTCTAATTATTCTAAATTTTCCATGAAGGTGGATCATAAACATGTATGTCCACCTAAAATAATATAAATTGCATTCTGCAGGAAAAAGGTAGGTAACTTGACTTTAGTCGGGTCTGCTTGTGCACACAGCTTTTTCTGCCTGTCTGATTGTCTATTGATCTGTCCATCTATCATTGTTCTTTTGGTCTTGGTATCTATATTTTAGTTGGTGGAGTGATATTTGTACTATGAGCAAGCAGGGAGAGGAGAGGAGGGGTGTAGCGAGGGGGTTGAATTGGAGAAGAAAGGAGGGGATAGCCTGAGTCAGTCCGTGGTTGCTCAGTGATCTGAGAGAAAGAGTGATTAAAATACTGGAGGCTCTCTCCACCTTTCTGACTTTTTATCTCGCCTTTTCTTTCCTTCTCTCACCTCATTCCTGCTTTCTCGCTGCTACTCCTCCTTTCTCTCATATCTCCCATTCCTCCTTCTATATATCTCTCCTTCTACTTCATTGCTTGTCGCTGCCTTTCCCCCTTTCTCCTTGCCTCTCTCTCCCCATCTCTCTGTCGGTGGATCAATAGACGGAGGGCAGAAACACTGTCTGACATTTGTAGAAATAAACGACTGAAATATAAACACAGCTAGCCTGAGGGAGAGAGACGGAGCGAGCGAGAGAGAGTTGATATGAGAGAGAAAGAGACAGAAAGAAAAGCATTGAGCTTGAACGAGAAACAGAATAAAGGAGCGATGGAGAGATGATGAAAAACAATAAGGCTGGAAAAAAAGGAGGAGAGAATAGAAGCGGAGGGAGAGAACACGAGAGGCGAGAGAATGATGAAACTGGAGAATGAAAATGAAAGAGAGACGAAAATTCATAACCATAGGCCTGACTGATGTCTTGCAACCTGTGTGTGTGAATGAATCTGTATGTGTGGGTGTACGGGTGTGTGGGTGTGTTTACTGACAGAGAGGAAGTCATAGACTTGTTCAGGCGACTCATGTATTGAACAGTTTCCTGTTTGACAGGAAGAGGAAATTAATCTTCTTCTCCTCACTCACGCAGGAACAGATTTGAGTGACAACAATAACTCATTGTAATCCATATAATGTGTTGATAACACACCAAAGCAGGGAAATATGGTTATGAATTTAGAGAATTACATCAAATCATTCTGTATATCTGAATAATTTGTGTCTACTGACTAGAAACTAGTCAGTGTATCAAGTGTAAGAGTGACGATCATATGGAAAACAAATCTTTACTCTTTCATGATCTTTAGAGGGATTTCTACGTTAATGCATTTCACACTAGCACTGCAGCAAATGCCTTAATGAGCAACTTATCTAGTTTTTTGTTTCAGTTTTAAAAATGTATTTGTAAAGGAAATGTAAAGTGCTGCGAATATGGTGAGGCTATTCCACTGAATTTTTTCTGAAACAGGTGTATGTTTCTTGAGACAATGCAAAAAAGATAGTTCTTAGAAAGAGTTGATTTGTTTTGGAAACTAGTCTCACTCTGCTCTCTCTCCTGTTTAACGTGCTTTAAAGGAATAGTTCAACATTTTGGGAAATGCTGCTCTTATTCGCATTCTAGCCGAGAGTTAGATGACAAGCTCAATACATCTCTCATATAAATAAAAAAAGCCAACACATTGTGGTTTTACGAGGGCTTATGATTCGGACTATTGCTGGGCTGGGTCATGGATGTATTACAGAGAACTGGACACTGCATTTAAAGATGTCCTGTAAAAGTTGCTCATTGGGAGCATATGCCAAAAAGCCTCAGCGGGCTTCCTCATTCTTTCCGCATTTCTGGGTCTTTTGCTATGCTAAGCTAACCAGCTGCTGGCTGTAGCTTCATATCTAATATAACAATATAATATAATAATCGGAAAGTGAACTATTCCTTTAAGAGAAAAACTTTAACCTCATATTTGGTCATCATTTTCCTGTGTCAACCAGTGTAAAAACACAGTTTAACAGACTAATTTGTGAAATTAGAGTACACAAAATCCAAATTCTAAATACAATATTACTGGAATATTGAATTGGACACAATTTCTTTCTACTATGAATAAATTGTATATACAACATACATAGACATCACAAGGTGAAACTAGTTATTACAGGAATATTCTCCTGATGTTTTATTTGTAGTGATATCTTCCTACCTGTTTTTCTCTTCTCTTTGTTTTCAGTGTGACTAAGGTCATTCACACACACCCCCTAATACACACACACACACACACACACACACACACACACACACACACACACACACACACACACACACACACACACAGAGACACACACTGTTGGAGATGGACTTGTGTGTTTGTGTTTGTTGGGTGAGAGAAGAGAGACAGACACACAGGGTACAAATGTTATTTAAATGGTAATGATTCCTTTGCTTTTTCTGTTTGGTTAGGTTTGTCTGATCCCACCACCTGTAGTTTACTGAATATTTAGTTCAACGCAAAATAATAAAAACATGCACACACACGCACACACACACACGCACGCAGGGAAATGTCTGCATAAACGGCAGGCATAAACCCAAGCATGTCACCACACAAAACACTGCTTAATTAAAAACCAATAAAGTTAAGAAGATACAGAGCAGAAACCACACACACACTGCAGAGCAATTGATATGATAACAGGAAGGATTTCATCTCTTCCTCTCCTCTCTTCTTTTCTCTTTTCATCTCTTCCTCTGCACTTTTTTATTTCTTTCTCATGCTCCCTCTGTCTCTCCTTCTCTCCCACTCTTCTCAATTTTTCTTCTGTGGTGATTTATTGCTCTTGTCTAAAGGGTGAAAAATAATCAGCTTGAAGTGAAGAGTTAGTGAGTGTGTTGTGTGCACGTGTGTGTGTGTGTGTGTGTGTGACAGAAGAAGGCGATGAAGTGGCTTTTAATCCAAATCCTGCCGAAAACCTCTTGGTCATGGCATGTTAGACACACACACACACACATAAACACACATGGATGACACACACTAACAGGCATGAGCACACACAGAAAAGAGACATTTAGAGGTATCGAGATGGAGAGAAATGTACAGACACACACACGCGCACACACACACAGTTCAGAGCGTCACAGTATTTCTCGTATGTTGCACAAACTCAGCATCACTTGGATTAATGGAAGAATTGAATCACAAAACACACCTTTCCAGACACACAAGTTGTAGGAATCACACACAATGTATCACATGTACTTCTTTATAAATGTGAAAACGCACACACACACACACACACAGTCAGCAGTATGACGCTTTAAGGGTCAAGCCCTTGAAATAGCAGCCAAGAGATTTCCAGACACAGTATTGTCCACTGTGTGTGTGCATGTGGTATTTTATGGCAAATTTGGATGGTTTTGGATTGGTTTCACCAATTGGCGAGGGTCAGTTTTGCATCGACAATTATCTGCTTTTAATAGGCACATGCAGATTTGTAGATTTGGGGAAGAAAAACTTTAAACTCTACTGTGTGTAAATCTAAAAAAAAAGAAAGTGTGCGAGGGAGCTGGAAAGATATAGTTCAAAGACAAAACGTGACAGCTCCTCAGAACCATTTGAAATTTAAGAGAGTTGTGGCCGAGAACTAAAATGTTTGCAAGGCGATTTTGTTTATATAGCAGATTTCATACAGTAACTCAGTGTGCTTTACATTTAAATACATACAGTAATAAGTAACATGTACAGACCAATACAATAGATATAAAATATAAGAAACTGAACCAGAATCGCCATCATATTTTGAGTGTGATTGCACTGTTAAACTGGATAAATAGTGTAGCGTTTGATTACATCCATCGATATCTCCACCGCGGAGGTCACATTACTGAAAAGGAGAAGATAATTTAGCCTTTTTTCAGCATGCTTCATTTTGCATTTACTCTCAATAATTGTCTCCACGTGGTATCTTTGTAGCTGCTGTAGCCCTGACATGTAGTAATATTTTTGTGAAGGCACACCTCAGCTACTGCTTAGCTTCAACGCTTCTTTCCTACGCACATCGCTGTTAGAGGTATGGTAACCCCTGAAACTTAAAAGGACATTTCATTAAGTCTTAATGATATTGCTTTAACCAACCTCTTTTTTTGTGATTATATTTTTTTGAATGTCGTTACTTCATTCATTTCTTTTTCTGAGCTTGTTGATATCTGACAAATCCCTCCACTTTACTGACATCTGTGCCATTTTTTAAACTCTAGAAGACAGTCCTGGTTGCCGATTTCATAGCCATTCATTAGCCTCTGCATAGGCAAATTAGAATCAAATTCCACGTAGGTTGCAAGTGCAAATTGAATGAATATTGCAGTGCAAATTTGCTCCTTTCATGTGCTTAAATCTGGCCCAGAGAGAGACAGAGACATGCAGAGAGAAAGTGAGGGTTAGAGCCAAAATGAATAACCCGAGTTTCATTTGTCTTCCTCATGACAGTAGAAGGATTACCAGGAACTAATTGGACAGATTAACTTGGATTTAGCTGCATCTCCTGTCAACCTTTTCTGTTTCCCCCCTCCTATCCTCTCCCTTTCCTTACCTCTTCTCAGCTTTTCTTTAAGCTTCTTTCTCCTGCTCTATGGTCTTTTTACTGTATATTTCTTGGCTCTTCCTAATGTTTCATGTTGGGGGACAGGGTTTTTTTTTCGCCCTTAGCGTACTTCTAATTCATTTAGTTTCATTTCCTTTCCTTTTGTTTTCCATTCTTTAATTCCAACCTCTGGATTCTGCTGATATGAGGCTTGCTGTCCTTGGTGTTATTGTTGGTGTTTATTGGTATTGTTGTTGTTTTCAAAGCTCCATCTGTGGAGAACAAAGCCTTTTAGTTCCAACATGAATCCAGCCGTTTGTCTGTCTACCGGAGGAGGGGAAAGGGACAAGGCAGCCTCTGTGGTTTACCGTTGGACCTGGTCCCGCTTGACTCTGGCCACGTTCCAAACTAGTTATCGTCTCTCCCCGTTCCTCTTCTCGGCCTCTCCCTTTCCCTCCCTCATCTTTCTCTCCCATTTCTCTCTGCTCCCTTTATCAGTCCCTCGCTCCCTCCAGCCCGTTTCATTTTTCCACACATTGCTTTGCTTTTGCACTCTTCTTTACTCGTTATATATGCTACTCTCTTTTCCCTGCTGTCTTGTCTTTCTCTCTTTCCTTCCTCTATTTGTCCATATTCTCTCATTGTCTCTCCTCCCACCTTGCTCTCTACCCTCTTTCACTACCTACAGTAAATAGACAGCGATAAGCAGCAATGCATTATGGGTCAGGAGGGGAATGGGGTTTTGAATGCAGGTTAGAAGTGTGTGTGTGTGTTTGTGTGACAGGCAGCTAGTCATATATTTTGTTTTAATTCCATGTTGAAGACCATCCCACTGTGAAGCAGTGTTAGCATCAAGAGACCCCGAAATCAATATAATTTATTACACTGCCCTAACTGGGTGTGTGTGTGTGTGTGTGTGTGTGTGTGTGTGTGTGTGTGTGTGTGTGTGTGTGTGCGTGCGCACTCACATATGTGTGTGTGTGTGTGTCCTAATAGCCAGGTTTATGGTGAGGATCACAAGTATTGATTTAAACTGGGAGACAGACATAGAGGAAGAGACCAAGATGAGTGAGGATGAGACAGAAATAGAGGGAGAGACAGGCAGAGAAAGCAGTAGGTCTCCCTCTCGCTCTATTTAAATGTCAGCCATCCAATAACAGGTTGAAGTGAAAATGAAATGCTCTGACCCCTCAGCTATTAACACACACACACACACATACACACAGTTGAGCAATAATATTTGCTCAGCAGACAATTACCTGCTCGGGTGTCTTCACAACCTTCCTTCCTCTCTGTCATTTTTCTTCCTTACTCGTTTTCTCTCATACGTCTGTATGTCTGTTTATTAGTGAGCTATTTACATCTAAATGACTTAACAAACCTCAACATGTTTTTCGCTTACAGCTCTGTGTGTGTGAGTGTGTATGAGTGCTGTGTTTGCCCTTGGCAATGCATTCTTATTTTGAGAAGTTTTACTCAGACAAGCACATACACACCTATACATGCTCTGCCCAGATTTAATCTTGATTCTGTCCCAACCTGAAGCGCATATGTGTGTGTTATTTGGGTAATAACCGATTGTCCGTGCCTGTGAGTTCCTGTGCAAGTGAGTGACAGGCAGATAATGGGTTGTCAGAAGAAGCGACAAGTTTGTGTCCTTGTGTTGTCTCCTCGGAGAGAGGAAGACCCAGAGAAAAACAGAGAGCGAGACAAGGAGGGGTTGGGGAGAGACTTGCATCTCTATTTAACGTGAGCTGTTTTTATTAAAAAAAATCCTGGAAGGACATAAGGAAGCAGGTGGGTTACAGCGAGACAGAGGTAGAAGAGGAAGGAACATCAACAGGTGATAGAATGACTATCGAATGAAGACTTGTCAGTTTATGACAAGGAACAATAAACAAAGTGTTTAATTAAATTTGCTCTGGTTGCCCAGTAATACATTACCCTTTAGTCTGGGGATGTCTAGAGTTAATTAAGGCATATTTGGTATTGGCTGTATTGAGCCTGATCAAACAGATTTTTTTGTCATGATAACATATTGTGCTCTCAGCTGTCAAAAATATCAAATCATCTAGTGTTAAATGATAAAAGCTCTTTACTAAACCTTTCTTCAACTTATGTTGTCTTCACTACAGTGGTGGAATGTTATTGTTCGTTCACTCATGTCACACACATTCACATCTCACACTTTATCTGAGTGTTTCAATTTCACTTTATACTTCTACTCCACTAGATCTCAGAGGGAACTATCGTACATTTTACTTCATTTCACTTATCTGACAGCTATAGTTACAAGTTACTGTTACTCAAAAATTTACACACAAAAATTATGACCGGTTTATGAATTATGATGCAATGGTACAGATTAAACTACCTAACAGTTTAGGAAATAGTTAATGTAATAGTTAGGTCCACCTCAACTAACTACACCATTACTGGAAAATGTTACTTACACATTAATAATCTGGTAATATGATATATGATATTATAACACCATTACAACGCCATTTTACTTTGACTTTTGATACCGGTACTTTAAGTATATTTGTACGGTTAATACTTAAGTACTTTAACGTAAGTAACATTTAAAAGTTTGCATGTAATGGAGTATTTTGGGTCTGAATACTTCTTCCACTACTACGTCTCCAGCAAAAATATGTACCGTTAACAGACACACGTAGAAGACAACACAAGACAGAAAATTACACTTTTGTAGCCCCAAACTGTAGTTCCAGTTTTGAGAAAATGCATAGCTGCTAGCTATGTAACTGTAGCCATCTAAACACCCTGAACTAACTCTACAACAATTTGGAGCTGCTAAGATTATCGCTTTCCTACAGAAAACGGCAGCTCCTCCAGGTAGATGAGCAGCCACAGCAGCTTGACGAGTAGCTCTTCTATGTGAGGTGGTCCACCCTTACTGTTGAATGGCTGGGGAAGCACAAGTTGGTAAACATTCATGAGAATGTAGTGCCTGAAATATAGTGGACTGATATGAGCAGGCAAAAAACAGACGAGGAAAGGTTGGGTTTGCGGTCTTGCCTGTGAATGTGTGAGTTTGTATGTGTGTCTGTGTGGAGGTGGGTGGGGTCTGGGGGGTTATTGATCCAGTTAAATGAGCCAGTTAAAGTAATTAAAGCCCTGGGCAGGCAGGAGAGAAGGTAGATTATATTGACAATAACAGTTCTGAATACATAAAGATGGAAACCAAAGATGTGCCTTGTAGAAGTTATTGCATTTGAGAAATAGTTGAATGAGGAGCAGAAATAAATGTTCGTAAAACCCTCGTTTTATCTTGGGGAAAATGTTGACTCAGCACTCTTGCTCATTTTTTGGCAACACAAAGAACATTTGCCTCTTACACACACAGTGCACCAGAATTGTAAACCTAAGAAACTTTGAAGCTAACCAAAGTTTTTTCATCTGTTACTGTAAGTGATCAAAGAATGATGATTATTTTCCCCTAACAGCACATTTATGATCACAGTGCATATGGCAATAATCTGTTGGGTTAATCATAAAAACTCATAATATTGTCGTGATGGAGGGGACACAAGTCAGAAAACTACTCCTCACCATTTTGGTTTTTCCCTGTGTTCTCCTCTGTTTCTCCGTAGAACCTATGCGGACCCCTAAGAGGCTAAAGATTGCTGAGACCAGGTCTCGTCTAATAGCGGTGGACTGGGAATCATTGGGTTACAACATCACTCGCTGTCACACATTTAACGTCACCATCTGCTACCATTATATGACTGCCAACAACCGCAGCAAAGCCGACTGCTTGGACATGGACCCCAAAGGTAATACTCAGTTTAACTATTAATAGAGGCTTTGATACCATTACTTAAACTGCTGTTTTACTGTTAAAAGAACACAGTATTTAATTTGTAAAGGCTGCATTATGGGTATGCTTTTAAAAGGTATACTTTTAAGGTAAATAGATTTTTGATAGAATACCAATACAAATTAAGCTGACTGAGAACTGTCTGGTTGATAAGCCAACACCTCATGCAAGTGCTGAAACACTGTGTAATAAGAAGATACTTGTCATCATTGAGTAGACCAGTGGGAGACTACCTAATTTCTGGGATGTTGATCCTCAGTGGGATTAGCAGTAGTATAAAATAGTACGTAGGAACAGTAATTGTTAGTTGCAGCCCTAAATGCATAAAAAAATGTTATACATTATTGTTTTACAATAGAGTTATGTTTTTCTTCTCAGCACCACGCCACCTAGTGGGAAACCTGCCACCCTACACCAACGTCAGTCTGAAGATGATTCTGACCAATCCAGAGGGACGGAAAGAGAGTGACGAGACCATCATACAAACTGATGAAGATGGTACGATACACAAAGCACACTTTATTTTTTTATCTATGTATTTATTTTATCATTAAAAAAATAATTTATATTTATTCATTGTTTGTATGTTAGCTTACGAAATAATAGTTAAAAAGTAAATGCTTCTAATGCTGTAATGCTTATGTGTAGAGCTTATTTACAGGTACTTTGACAGTTTAGGTGACAGGTGACAGACATTGTTGGGAAGGGGACCAAAGAGCAAATTAAAAAGCACTAAAAAGATCATGACTTGATGTCGTGAATAAACAAGACATGTCACGCCCTTTGTTGCTGATATTTTTGGGAAAGCTGCATTAAATGAATAAAGGTCTATAATTTTAGGGTACATGTATTACTTCAACATGGTTCAGGAAAGTCACTGCTGTTTTTACTAGGAACTCCTTCATTTGGAGGACAGAATTTTACTGTTAATTTTATTAGCATTGTATAATTTTGTCTGTGTGTGTGTGTGTGTGTGTTAACAGTTCCAGGCGCAGTTCCCAGTCAGTCACTAAGAGCTACTCCATTTGAAGACAGAATCCTTCTTTACTGGAAGGAACCAACTGAACCCAATGGAGTCATCATACAATATGAGGTACTATTAGCAGGAGCAGTAGGGATGGTAATTGTTGTAGGAGCCAAACTATCACTATGATCAGTGGGAAAAATGTATAAACCAGGATTCTGTCTCTCTGCTACTCCTCAGATCAGCTACAGTGGTGTGCGTTCATTTGACCCTTCGGTGCCTCTCCAGCGGCCAGGACTCACAGTGTCTCTGCCCTCGAACGCCACCCATCACCTTTTTTCCCAGCTCCACCCAGGTGTCACGTACCAGCTCTCTATACGCGCATCCACCTCCAAAGGGTTTGGGCCTGCAACTACACTCAACGTGACGACAAATATTTCAGGTAAGTTTTAATGTTTTTTTCGGTGTCACATTCACATAGTTAGCCTGGTGATACATGGACACTAAAACAGACTCATGCTCTTTCTTCAGCCCCGACAATAGATGAGTACGATGGCTCAGAGGCCTTCCTGAATGAAACTGCAACAACCATCACTGTCCTGCTCAAACCTGCCCAGGCAAAGGGAGCACCTATAAGGTACTGTATGCATACATATATACATATACAGTATACAGTACACCAAACCCAGGCTTTTGTCACACCAGTCTGTATTTGGCTATAGACCATATTTCTTAGTTTTAGCATGTAATTGTGCTGTGTGTGTTGCATGTAATGTAATGTGTATGCATATTTAGTTCTCTCCTTATTGTAAAGCAACAATTAAGCCATGAAAATGAGCAAAAAACAAAGTAGTTCTTCTTACAAGTATATGTGTGAACAATGCAGTGGTCAAGGTTTAACATGTACATTACAGTAAAATCAGTTATTACACAACCTATTTATAAAATTAGACCTAAGAAATATTTTATTCATCATGAGTGTATTAGTGAAAATTAATTTCTAAATTAATTATTAATAACGTATTTATGTTGTCTTTTTGTCTACAGTGCGTACCAGATTGTAGTTGAGGAAGTGAATCCTCAGCGGACTCGTCGTCAAGCTTCTTCTGACTGTTACGAGGTGATTGTTAATTTGTTCGACTCTATAGACCATTGGACCTTTGGATCCCAACTATAAAGCAGACCTTTTATTTACATTGTATTTGTAAGTCAGATGTATAGACATATTGTTTTTATGTAAATATATCCTCTTTCCCAGGTCCCAGTTTCTTACCACAGTGCATCTAGCGGTGGATCTCCATATTATTATGCCGCCCAGCTGTCCCCCAGCAACCTGCCTGAGCCGCTCCCCTTCACTGTAGGAGACAACAAGACATATCAGGCAAGTCTTTTCATCCGAGCAATGTATTCTATACGTAGTGCAGCAAAAATGTCATGAAAAGGTAAATCAAATAGAAGTCAGAGTGCAATACACTCACAGGAAAAAGAGTAATAGACAAGGGGAAATTACGTTTGAGTTTACTTGGGTTATTATGATATACTGTAATACAAACTAAAAATACTAGAGAGCCTGCAGAGAACACATGCAGTATGTCCACCGAGGCTGCAAAATCCAAATGTTTAGAAATGTTAATTTTGAATCAGGTTCCTGGTCTACATTATAATCTGGCACATTTATCATGTGCTATATGCATGTGCCAGAATTTCTTCATTTAAGCAAGTGCAGTAGTTCATGAGAAAACGGAGAAAATGGACATAATGCCTCTTTCATGGTCTTGGCCGGTCTTTCCATCAGATTGAATTGAAATCTGTTAAAGGAATAGTTCAATATTTTGGGAAATGGGCTTATTCGCTTTCTGGCAGACAGTTAGATAAGGAATGGCGAATTGACGTTTTTACGATTTGGATTTTGTACATGTTAAACAAATGAGATATAACGTGTTAATCTGTGAGCTTTAGGTGGATTTTGTTACCTTTGGACTGTTTGTGGTCTGCTTTGTAAGTTATCCAGCTGCTGGCTGTGTTCATATTTAGCATACAGACATGAGAGTGGTATCGATCTTCTCATCTAGCTTTCGGCATGTCGAACTTTTCCTTTAACATGATTTGACATATCCTGCTAACTGATAAACAAAGAGACAAACCAATAAGGCAGAAAACATATCCTCCTTAGCAGAATTAATAGGTAAAATCAGTAGCTGACAATCTGCGTATATTTAGCCTCATATAACGTTAATGTTAACTACCTTTTAATCCACAGGGTTTCTGGAATCCCCCACTGGCTCCAAGAAAGAACTACAACATCTACCTTCAAGCTGTTAGCAGCACAGAGAGGGTAAATACATATTTATTCATGTGAAGACAAAGTAAACACACAGTGAACTTACAGCTCTCACCTGCTAGCTGCTATGAGTAAATAAAGTGGTAGTACACATTCAAAGAGACACACTAATTACACTTTAACTACATTACAGCTTCTACCTGCAAGCAGTTATGACCTCTGCGAGTATGAGAGTCTAAACAAACTTAAATCACACGTAATACACACTACTTAAACCTACAAAATATCTGCAGGCAACTGAATATGTTTTTCCATATAATGTAAATACATGTACAGTATTTAATATACAAAGTCACATTGTCTTGGTTGATGCTACATTGTGTTCTGTGTGTTTATGTGTGTGTGTGTGTGTGTGTGGACTTGGGGCTCTGGTATTTCTCTTATTTTGCCTTTTTTTTTCAGGAAACTAAGACACAGTGTCTGAGACTGGCTACTAAAGGTAAGAACACCCTGTCACTGTTGATATCACTTTCTGTCAAACATGACCCTAGATCAGTGTTAACTGGACAATCGGATGCAACAGAATTTGGCCGCTGAGAAAGAAAAACATTGCAGAATAATTTTTTGGATATCACCAATGATAGTACAGTTACTATATTTATGTATTTTGTGTCTGGTCGACTATGCTTATCTTCTCTTGTTAAGTTGCTTACTGTCCCTTAATGACTGTTGTTAATCTGATATTTATTATGTTTCCTGCTCATCAAGTTTGTAGTATGACTGATGTTACCGATTGGTTTGATATTGTATTATGAGCATTAGTGGGGGATAATATAATGTTTTGCATGTTAGAGAGCGAAAACGTATTCATGTTATGTGTATGTGCACATTTTGCCCCTATTATGTGCACACAGTCTAAATGTCACGTTTTTACTAGCAGCCATATGTTGATGGATTATTAGACTGGTCTTCAATGGTGTGGAGTTAATCCCCGGGCAACCCCACACAAGTACACACACACACACACACAACTGCACACACAGGAAACTGTTTTCAGAAAAGATTTTTAAAAATGCGGCTGATGGATCACAGTTTATCTGTGTGGACTAAGAACAAGGATAAACAGAAAAATACATTAACATGTTTTCGATGAAATTGACAATCCTGGTGGCTAGTAGCGTTGAGCTTCAAAGAACAGTGAGGGCATTTATGTGTTTATTTGGCTAGTAACGCAAAACTAGAAGACAAACAGAGGTGAAAAGACAAATGAAAATAGAATACGCCCACTTGGGCACTAAAACTGTAATTACATTCTGGTTATTTTCAGCTGAGGCTGGTTTTTAAGGAAAATAGGGCTTGGGGCATGACATGGTGGTAATGGTAATGTTGGTCTGACGAACAACAGTCAACTGATAAACGCAGAAAATGTTCACATTTGAGGAGCTGGAACCAGTGAATGTTTGGTATTCTTGCTTCAAAAATGATCAAAATGAGCAATTGATTATCAAAATAGTTGAATGAATTTTCTGTCAATCGACTAACCTTCTCTACAGTCAACAGTCATGGACAGGCTGTTATTAATGAACTAACAGGAGATGTTTGTAGCTTTTTGATTGTATTAATCTTAATGTAAGCATTTCATTTTAATATAAACACTTTGGACATGGTCAATTCCTTGTTGTGTTGACACGTATCCACAATGTGAGACAATTGGTGTGAGATAAAACCATATAAAATGACTAATATAGAAGGTTGATGTCATATTTACAAAACATCCAATAACTTGTGGTGAACACAGCATCACAGTATCTTAGCCCTACTGCAGTATGGGTGTTAATGTGGTAAAAAAAAAAAACACAAGTTCTAATCACTTTGCTGAACTCAACTGATGGTCTTTGCTTTGACCTTCTAGAGACGAAGGATCATAAACTAGACAGTAAAAGTGACATAATTTTCAGCTCAATCAGCCACAGTGATTGTAGAATTAATCATTATGGCTGATTGAGTTGTGTATTTTCATAACGACCCATCTAGGGACATACACTGTAAACTAGCTTAGGCAATAAATTAGAATTAGGTTTATTGCCAAGTAGGTTTTCACATACAAGGAATTTGCTGTTGCATGATGCCGGGCGGAGCCCAAGTGCAGGACACAGATGCTGGATTAAGAGAAGAACACACTGGTTTATTTGTATACTGGGGAAGGGAGGTGGAAGAGGAGTTGGTGGGTCGGGGAAATCCAGATGGAAGGGAGCCGACTGCTGAGGGAAAGGCTGGGCGAGAAGTAGGAAGGCAAGCTGGGGAAATGGAGGAAGGCTGGCAAGATGGGTGGCTGACGAGCATATAGCAGAGCCGATAAACGGGTGGAGATGGAGTGGACCTGGAGCATAGGAAACGACAAAAGTAGCACAAGCAAGAATAGTTTCACAAACTATCTTCAAAAATAGAAAAGGTTTTTCTGAGGCCTGAGAGCTGAAGCAATGATCTGAGTGGCAAACCAGGGTGATGAGCTGATGAATGGCAGGTGCGCTGACTGATTGCAGACTCTGAACAGGAGATGGATGCCACGCCCTCCGAACAGACACACACACACATAAAGAGAAACAGCACAGGAGACAAGAAGGAGGGGGGAAATAAACACCAGGAATCCAAGGGAGACTAAGAACATGGCAGAGCCGTGACATTTGCCCTAGTATTTTGGTGCATAACAATAAACATAGTAAGAGAAAATAAAAAAGCAAGCCAAATTAACGAAGCATAAATAGAAAAATGTACAATAAAAAAATATACAAAAAGATTATAAGAATATGTACAATACATCTGTTTTTAAAACAAAAGAGCTGCACAGTTTGTGCTGGAATGTGCAAAATATTGACCCAGGAATGTGCAAAAGTTCACAGGGTGGAATATAAAGAATAAGTGCAATGTACAGACATAATAATCTTGAAGATGTGCATTAATGTAACAGCCATCCCCATAAATACTGTGCTATGTGGCATTGTTCCATGCTATGTGTAGTTGTGCCTATAAAATGAAACAGTAGATTAAAATAAAATAAGGGCCAAGTTGAAAAGAACTGGAATCGTCGTATAAATTGAGATATTTTGTAGCTAAAAGTGTGCATCCTCGTAAAACAAAGCCCTCCTTTTGATAGGAGTTCTCTTTAGGTCACAGAGTTCAATGTGACCAAAACATGCAAGCCAGTAGGCTCATAGGAAATTGATCCCATGGGAAAGATCAAAGGTGTGGTTCAAACCTTCCAGTGTCTGTAAGGTGTCACGTTTCCACTCTAAAATAAGAGAAAATGTGGGAAGTGTTTCCAGTGTCATCATATTTCAAGAATTGCTGGTGCTTTTAGTTACTAGAACAGGTGGTTACTTCACTAAAGGCTGTTAGAAAGAGATGACGCTCTGTCTTTCTAGCCTGAGGAGGTCTGAGCGAAGCTGAAGGACTTATTTAAGTTTTTTTAATAAGGCAGAAAGACACACTAATGGACAGAGAGGTCAGACGACCGTCCCTTCCTTTCTCTCTTTCTCCGTCCCTCTGCATGTGCGTGTGCGCTCAACCGTGCATCCGGGAGGGAGGATTAAGTGATGGTGGTCCTATTAGGTCATCTGGGGTATTGTGTATTGTCGTTGCTGCCTCAGGGTGTTTTGTGTGTGTTTGTGACTATGCGGGTAAGTTGTGAGTGTTAGTGTACTGACCTGGACTCTTTACAGACATTAAGAGTTACTGCCGACATTATGAGGTCAGGCTTTTTTTTAAGAATTGTGACCAAGATATATGCTGAGACTGAATTTCATGAGTGAAATAAACTTGTCACTGCTCTCTGGTGGACAAATAATGTAAGAGAGACTCTGTTTCTACATTACCTCAAACATTTTTTTGCATTTCCTTTCCACAGTTTGTTTTTACATACCGATCACAAATAAATCAATATTTTGGCAATAAGCTAACATTGGACGATATATCGGTCTAACTCTAAGTAACCCCAAAGTAACATTAGCACACATATCCAGCAGCTACCTAGTAGGCTCATCAGTGGCATTTATGGGTAAGTTCCACAGTGACTTGTATCCGAGTGATATCACTTGTGAATGTTATATACTTGCTAAACTCCAATTATGTTAGGGTTAGAAAAAGTCATATTTCTTTTTCTCTATGCCTAGAGAAGTTATGGACATCACAGGTTTTGCGAAGTATTTTCCCAATTTCATGAATTGTCTTTTGGTAAAAACAAAAATCCTTAAAGAATAAGACATGCACCCGTGGTAAGACCAAAACCAACAATGAATTTTCTCATTAAGTATTGCCTGTGTAGCCAACACCTGATATAGTTTATTTCTCCATGCCATAGAGCTCCATTGTTGCCCAAAAACTATTAAAAATGCATAAATGAGCCACAATGTTGCACTGGGTGACACGTTGCTTCATTACCATGAACATGGGCCTTGTGGTTTGTTTTGGTTTGAGTCGATCCCACATGCACTGATACTCCAGAACGCTAAATGTGTATTAATCCGCGGCTGAAAATAGTCCCCAACAAATGCATTATTTAGTTTTGTTTGAGTGACGTTTGCTAAAAACTACAGTGCCCAGCTGTTTTGTGAAATGATTTAGCCTTTTATAAAAATGAAACTGTATATTTGTGATTTGTGTTTTTAAAGATTTACTTTAAGTCTCAGGGCTTAGGGCTGAGAGAGGCATTGTTGGTTTTGGTCTTTTGCTGACAAGAAAAAAGAAAAACATAGAATAGCGTCAACATTATCCTTTCAAAGCAAGATTTTGGCTGACACATCACTGCTCATGCTTCATCTGTCAATCTGAGTCCTGTGTTTTAGTGTAATATTGTTACATAATGACATGGGGCTGGATGGGGCATTTCAGAGGCAAAAACATTATAACAAAATAATATGTTACAGTCACAAATATTGATGGAGATAAAGAGAGAGGGAGATTATGTTTATCTTGATATTTAGCATTAGAAGTGGATTATTGTTTGACAGATGTATTGCATTATATTGGGTTTTGTGCATATGTCTTTGTGTTGGATTATTTGGATTATCATAATACATGATAATGTTCTTACGTTGCAGTACGAACTATTCTGGCGTTATGGGATCAGATCACTAAGCTTCGGAGCATGAAAACAGATGCTCACTCTCTTTCTGTTGACTTTCTGTCCATGATCAACAGGGTTGAATCTCCACTACAGTGTGCACTCAGACTGAAACATCAATTTTGAATTATATTCCAAACAGACGAAATCAGGGAGTTCAGACAAGTCTCTGAAGTCATCAGGAACAGAAATGAGTTTGAGTTCAAGTAATGCATGGTGACATTGGTGCAGAAACCTTGGACAGCTACAGTCAAATTGCATTTGAAAAGCATTTTCCAATGAGAGCATGACACCAAGGATAACCTGAAATATACTGAAAAGACACAGTGCCAGTCAAATGAGCATTTCTTTATTTGTGAATATGCAGTCAATGTCTGTTCTTTTTGTCATGTTTTCTTTAGTGTGGTTGCAGCTGGGAGTGGGAGTAGGATTAGTGAGTGTGCAGAGAGTTCACTGGTTCAGTACCATCAGGTGAAACAACAAAATGAATGAGAAGCTGAAATCTGTTTTTAGTTTGAAATGAACCAGCTCCAGAAGATGGTACAGGGCAGGGATAAACATTGACAGCTTCCACTGATGCTCTGTTACTGCCTTTTCACAGGATTTTATCTTTATAGTGTAAGAAAATGAAAAATTGTTAAATAAACTAGCAATGTAAGTCAGTTGGTTAACCATTTTGGTCCAGACTGAAATATTTAAACTACTGGATGGATTACCATGCAGTTTTGTACAGTCATTCATGTTTCCCAGAGGGTTAATTTTAAATACGTTTGGGACCCCTTGACTTTTCCTTTAGCGCCACCAGCAGGTCAAAGGTTTAACTTATCTCAACATCTACTTGATGGATTGGCACAAAATTTGGTACAGACATTTATGTCTCCCTCAGGATGAATTGTAATAACTTTGGTGATCCTCTTACTTTTCATCTAGCGCCACCATCCGGTCAAAATTTTAATTTGTCCAGTACTTTGGTTTATGACCAAATACCTGCAAAACAAATTACATTTAGTCTCAGCTGTACTTGTGGCAATTAGCAAATGTTAACAGGCCAATATGCTGATGGTGAACATGGTAAACGTTATACCTGCCATTGTGAGCATGTTAGCATTCTGACATTAGCATTATCTCAAACCCCTGCTGTGCGTAAGCATGGCTGTAGAGTCTGTAGAGTATTGTATCTTTGTTGTGTTGCTAAAGCTATATCTGCTTTATGCCCAGATGTCCACTATATAACACATACTCTAAATTGTTCAGATATGAGCTGTTCAGTAGAAGCGACTCTTGTGGGTAGAAGCTATCCCTTTTGTTCCTTATTACATAGCAATCATATTAATGAAGAATTTATTGTTAATCTCAATATTTCAATCTGTGAGCCAAATAGGCTTCTCAAACAAAATGTTTGGCTATATTTGCATCATGAATGAGGAGTTACCATGGCATTTGTGTTGGCAGATTATTATTATTACAGGAATATTTAGAGTCTTGATATTTACCTGATCTTTAGCACCTAGATGATTAAACCGTCCTATTTAAATGGCTCATCAGGATTTGTTTCCTTATCACATTACCACTTTCCTGATGTGAGGGCATTTTGTAAAGACAGCTGGAAAGAAAGCAAACACAATTCCTGAGGCTTTGCCAGCCTTAGGTGACACAGGGTTGCATAAATACTTCAAAATAGTGCTAAGATTGTATTACTTGTATAACAGGCTTATAGTCAGTGCAAGAGAGCAACATTTCAGACATTTGGAGAAGGTCTACACCGCAGGGTTCCGGGAAAGCTTAATTGACTGGTGGGTTTGGGTTTGGTTCTTTAGTAAGTTTGACTAGTAACAGAGGCGATGATGATAGATATTGATATTCAGTCTTTCAGTTTCTTAAGCTACTGCTGAAGAAACAATTAGTGTTGGAACTTTCTGACTTTACAAAAAATAATTTCAGCTTCTTAAAGTACCTGTATTGACACCTTGAAAATCTAGCTTGTCAGTTAAAAGAAATCTACTGGAAACTTTTGGAATTTTTATATGCATGTATTCTGCATAACACAAAGCAACCTCAAGCTCGCAAACCTTTTGGTACTTAGTGAGTGATATCTCAGACATTACAGTGTGAGAGACATTTGTTTTTCTGATGTCCAGCAAACATCAACTGTATGAAATAACCCAAGAAACAAAAATCAAAAATTTGAACTACAAATTGTAAAAAGAAAATTCTACTTTTCACATCCTTCATTTTGGATTTTTGCATTTCTAGAAGTTTCTATTTTTTCACTTGTCTCCCTAAGATTTTGAAGTCCTGCTGAGATCCTGCTGTCCCTTTAATGTCATTTAGCAGCTTTCCACTGAAGTGTACATTCTTAAATAAACACAAGATAACCGTTATTTTAATAATTAGGTTCATGGGTTTGGTATTTTAAGTGGTGGATTTCACTTTGCATCTGGTAAATACACCAGTGTTTTACAAATAGGGATGTAAAATTACCTTTTCTTATGATTTTGATTATTTTGTCCACTCCTAATACTACAAAAGAATCAATAATTATTGTAGTATTCTGATAGTTTGAGCTGATATTATGTAAGGGTCACATTATTGATGTCATTTTATTGTCATTATGCTACAGGTGCTACAGAGGAGCCAGAAGTCATCCCTGACCCCGCTAAACAGACGGATCGGGTGGTGAAGATCGCTGGGATCAGTGCTGGTGTTCTCGTCTTTATACTGCTGGTGCTGGTAGCCATCCTATTGGTCAAGAAGAGGTGAGTGACAGCCCCTAACCACGGCCACTAAAACAGCTTTAATGAAGAGTTTCATGACGAGTGCAAATACTACCTGAACAACAGTACTAAACCAACATGCATGTAGATGCAAGAACACACAGACACAAATGTGCACCTAAATCCATTCTCTTGTTGTGTGTTGGTCCAGCATTTGCTGTAGTAACACCATCTTCCATCCATCCACCATAAACGTTGATCTCCCTTCAGAACCAGCTTGATCACTTTCTGAAGTTTGTTCTGTTTTTAAGGCAATAAATAGCTGAAAGCTTGTTTTCCTGAGATCCATGCGAAAAATATGGTATTTCCAAAATTAGAAACTCCTGCCTCACAGTTGTGTGATTTAGTGAAAGAAAGATCTGAGGCTATATTTGTTTTTCTTGTGCAGTACAGCTGTTGATTTAAACTAGACAAAACAACCACTCAGAACAGCTGACTCAACTGAGCCAGCAAGAAGAAAGAGAAACAAAGTGAAAGAGATCCTGAAACGGAAGAAATAATAATAACATATATATATATATATGTACATATATATACAAAGTTGATTGAGGGAAAAGCTAAATATTATAAAGTGGAGAGTGAGAGGTGTTTGAATGGAGTTAGGGTTAGAGGTGTTGACATAGATTTTTTTTTAATCCTCTGGAGCACACACATTGCCCCATACCCCATACCCCATACACTTTATTTGTTTAGGTTCACACTTTAAAGAATTCAGAGCAACAGTTTCTCATTTAGTGTAATATGTTGGACTACATTACACACTTAAATGTTTTTTTGACAGGTTTGATTAAGGTTTTTTTAGCAAAAAGAAGAAAAGAAAAGAAAATGTGAACATAAATACTGAAAGAATGGTATTTCAAAATCACCATCATCATTACACAGAGTCACAGTTGGTCCTGGTGTCCCTCCAACGTTTTGGCCTGTGATGTGTTAGTTTGGTGCAGGGCTCCACCATGTGGTGGCTAAACACAGCTACAACATGAGAATGCAGCTGCAGCGCTATACAGCTGCTGAACCATAGACCAAGACCAAGCAAAGACCAAGTCTTTTTTTTGCAATAGATCAGACAGATTTACACAGTAGTGAGAAGATGACTCATTTAATTTCCAGTGCTCCACATCCGCCTCCAATGAAACATGTTGTTTGGGGCTTATTAACATGACAGCAACATTATTCACGGACCCCTACTGTAATTAGCATTGCTGTATTATTACAATGCCATATTTGAAGTCCTATCCAGTAGAATACAAACATAATCAGACACTGAGATAAAAAAGTTATACACAGAATATCCTGATTTTTTCCAGTTATGATAAGGCAAGTTCACAGTGGCTTAATTGAATTGTGTAATATAATCACATCAAAAGTCTATGAAGCTGCTAGGAGAGCCATCTTCATGCTTTAAGTCTAGACAGTTTTTGTTTTGCTCTCTATTCATCAAATTTCAGAGCAACTGTGAGGTTGCATGAGGTTGAATTATGTCTTTGTACTTTTCAGGGCGTTTGTGTGCATATGCGTGCATGCACATTTATAAGTCATGTACACGGGTGTATGTGTGTAATAATTAAACATGCCGTTCTTCCTGTGACCTTTCAATTAAAATCTGGTGTTCAGGGAACCTGAGTGCCTCATTAAAAAGAGAATAATTAGGAAGTGAATTTGTATATTCTGGGCAGATACATTCATGTCAAGTGCTTCGTATCACATCTTTTCTTATTATATAAAAAAGTATCAACATATATATACGTAATTGCTTGGTTTGCTCAGTGACCACCATGTATCTTGAACGCATTACAAGAAATGTAATTATTATCAACTTAAGAAAATGTCTCTTTCAGGAGATACCGATCTCCTCTCAACACTGAAGTATTGCGTCTTGCCAGAGGCTTTAGCGAGCAACCAGACAGTCTCTCAATTACAACCAATCATGATCTCACTCAGCATATCAAAAACAATTAGAGACAATAAATTACAGTCAGTAATGAACTCTCGTCACCGGAAAACATTGCTCTTTCAGCATTTGACTTGATTCTAATTCTCTGAATGAATTCACTTGATCCAGCATTCCTGCTGCCACTTTAGTGTCAAAGTGAAAAAGATTACCAGAGGACTTAAAGCTTAAAGTGTAGGGTAGATATATTATATCTATTGTAGAAGCTGTTACTATCAAAAACTTGACAGTGTTTGAGCCATTGTTTGCATGCAGTGGCCTGATTACTATAACATGTTTTACTGAACACTATCTGTCCCTTGAGGATTTTAGGCCTTTTGATAATAGAAAATTGGTCCAAATTGAAAGATAATGCATTTTTGGGAGGCACCTGTTGTTTATGACTCTGTAATTGCATGCACAGCCTGCAGGAACTGAATTCAGTGTCTGTTGTTGTTTTGAACTATAACCAGCTCAAGCTGCATTTGTGCATTTGTGCTGGAGGAGCACTAAATCACTAAGCGTTCAAGGAACTGCCACAGGATGACAATAAAACATCATGTTAAAATGTTACATTTAGGTTGATTTCTGACATACATATTACCAATTTAATACAATGGAAACAAGGAATATTTTCAAGTATTATGTTTAAGTATGTTTCTAGGTATACACTTGGTGTGGTGTTTTTGTTCTTTTAGTTACATTTTTAGTTTGATTTATGAGAACATATGAGATTGTATAGCAACCAACATTGATCAACTCAGCAGTTTCTGGTTGAGAAAACTTACTTGCATATCTCTGCATGGGATATAAAATTGCCTTTGAGCTACTTAGAGTGAATCCTAAAAATTTGTTTCAGTTCTAATTTTATGTTTGTTTTGAACTATGACATCATTTGTGTTGCGCTATGAAAATTATGTTGAATTAATGTTCATTTTGACATCTTTAGATTGATTTATTGTAACTGAACTGTGACAACTGACTTAGAAAATTATTTTATCAAAAGATTTGTGATTTTATGTCACTCTCATGAGTGTGAGGTTATGTTGATGTTTAGTAGTTTTCCATGAAGGTTTCTGGGGAGATCAATCTTCATTGTCATTGAATCTTTACAACTTTGAACAATACTGCATCTTTAAAATGGTTGGGACATGATGACATCGCAATGACATCATGCTTGCTTTACAGGAAGCGAGCTGCGTGGTGTTACAGATCGGATAGCTTTGTATCGTTGTGACAAATTGTTTACTATCCATAGGAGTAAGTAAAGGTGATTGGCTGATTAGGGCTAAACATCTCCAATCAGGGCCGTCCAGTTACAGTAAATGCAGCTTAAAAATATTGCATGAGTATTTTAAATATGACTCTTCCAGAAGCAAAGGAGAGAAAGACTGCATGTTAATAGCTAAATATTGATAGTTCGTTGTTATTTTAGTAATAGTTTTATAAGTCTCTTAGCTTGTTTTGTAGTATTTATTTAGCGTTAAACTTTTTTTTTTTAAACTTTTTTAAAGAAATAGGGCCCATAGTTACTATAACAACCCCTTGCATGACCCTCAAGTTGTAGCGATCAAAAGGTGTTTTCTTCTGCTTCTGTTGTTGCTGGTTGGGACAGGACAGTATTGTCCTAATTTGCATATTCATGACCTTTGTGTCTCACTCTTTGCTTTCTGATTGGCTCACAACCCCAGGAGGACCTACTATTCATACTCTTATTACCTGTAAGTAAACAACCAATCAACAATCAGCTCACCCGGCTGCTGTTATCTTATTGGGCGAATTATTAGTGGCTAGTTGTTGTTATTTTTAAAGATGCAGTATACTTTTTTCAAGACAAAACACATTTTCAGCTCTGACCAACCAGCCAAAGCCATCCTCATTGACGCCTTGCCAGGGTGGGGGTCAATTCACTTTCATGTCAGTCAGGTCAGGACTTTAGTGAGTCCATTTATATTTATATTTTCAACCATTTATATGAATATATTTAAATCCTGAAAACGTTTTTGTAGCAAGAGAATGTTGATGGTTTCCTGTCTAAAGATAACAAGAAATAAATAAATGCTGAATCATTAGCAAATTTAGTGTCAGCTTCTATTAAAGGGACTGAACTGACTGTGAATTGACCTCAGCCATGGTGTCCTCTACATGCTCCAAAGTTGCTCTGAAGCAGGCTTATAAAGGCCAAAGTTGGCCATAAACCAGAACAAAGCAGGCCGAAGTGGGACGACACAGGCCTAAGCGTGTTATTTGAAAAAAGAATGCTGCACTTGTGACTTGTAGCTCTTTGTGTGCATGTAGTCATGTGATCATCCATCCGCCCATCAAGTCACAGGTATCATGGTAACTCTACTGCACATGCTCAGTGTCTCTTTCCTGGTTCCCATCCTGAAACAGGCAGCTTCCTGTTTGGAGCACATGGCTCTGATTTTGGTAGTTGTTGGTGGTTTTTTCATGTTGTGGGTTCTCCCTTCTCTACTCTCTCTCTTATTGTCTCTCACCGGCTGTGACCAAAATGGATCCCTAATCACTTCCTTTAAAAAGAGGTGAGGACTATTTAGCAGTAACAAAAGCACAGATTAATACAGGGTTCGTACAAAGTCTTAAATGTTTGGAAAATGCTTAATTTTAACCGTTATGTTTTCAAGGTTAGGAATATGCTGAATTCGAATATACTCTATCTACACAATCACTCATGTAAACCAAAAATCTTTTAACATTTGAAATTAAACAATCTCATCGTCATATTTGTTTGTTGTCTCCTGGCATTTATAATAACAATTTAGATATGATGATAAAGGCTTCGAGAGTCTGGAAATGTTTGGTTTAGGTACCTTGAAAGTGCTTGGAAAATGCTTGAATTTTACTTTTTAAAAGCTGTACAAACACTGTTAATAAATGAGTATGGACATTTATTCATCGCCAGCTTGTGTCTGTATTCACCAGACACATAAACAAAATATAGCCAACATTAAGGCATCACAAGTTAGCATTAACCATATAGCTGAAAGGTCCCATGAAATGGTGCCATAACCTCTTTAATATGATTTATTTATTTATCTCTTTGAAACAGGACTGTTACGGATCAATCACTGGATCAATCAAGTGTAAACCAATGTGTTGTTAGTTAAGGATAGAGAGGCGATTTGATTTGATAAGATGGGCAGAAAGATGGGATTGTTCAAAACATTTTTAAGCTACTTTTCACAACTTTAGCACAAGGTCAACACTATTCTCTGTTTTCCAGGAAGTAGCAGTTTTCCAGGAAGTTTGAGAGTAATGAAAAATGAATAAAACTCAAATAGAGATCCACTCTAGTTCTGGTCACAGCTACCCCCCTCTCTTTCTCTCTGTTTCTTCTCTCTCCATTATATACAATATAAACAGTGCAAGTACACGGCATATGTTGGTTTATAATATATATATATGTTGCCTTCTGTATATGTTTTCTGTTAGACAACAAGTAATGCACTAACAAACACCCACACAAACTGCTACATCTGGTCAGAAGTTAAATCAATGTTCCTACAGAGTGTGTGTGTGTATTATGTGTGTATGTGGTCTTAGAGGTGGAGTTGGTGTATTTTGGGGTCAAGAGGTAAAATATGCAATAAAACACAGCATGCTTTCTGTCCATTTACTGGGAAGAAGTCAGAGCCATACATTGTATCAGTTATGCAACAATCAAAACTGTATTTCTTCATCAAACCTCTGTCTGAGAGAATATGTTTTACATTTATCTTGGAGATCAAACTGCTATACTAGTGAGGACCTAACTCATTTAAAGCAGGCCATGTAAAAACATGATAAATGTTTATTCACCTGCACAGATGTTGTCCTAACTGATGTACATCTATGGCTCTGGGTACAAAACGTTCCTGCATGCTCTGTCATGCTCGAAGTAATAAGCCCTCTGTAATTATTTTTCCTGGAATTTTATGGATTGCCCACACTGACAGAATTAAACCTAAAAATGATACCTTGATGTTTAGAATTTAAACTGTTATTTTTCTTCACCAGGCATCAGTCTCATGATAAAGAAAGGTTTCTGTTGCTTTCAAAAAAAACAAGGCAATACCACATTTAATTCCGCAATATAACATCAGCCTGTGAAGAAAAATAGGAGATTAAAATTGAAAATCTCTAAAATGTATCTTTGCTAGAAAGACAGTGCATCTCTCATAAATCTGGACTGACTATTTATGAAATGACCTCCAGTCCTACTACTCATACTGTATGATGATAACTGTGGTTCTTTGTTCGGTAAATGGTTTTCTATAGATCATAAGTCATTCCCTTACTGTTGTTTTAATGGGATTTTTCCTATCTTTGCTGTCGGATGAAAATCATATATTACTTTGTTGATTTTTTCTTTCTTTTTGTTTTTGCTTTATTGAAAGCGTACATTCTGATAATGCAGAAAGCTCATGAAATTACATTTTCAGTTGAGAATAAAAGTAGTTTTTCAAAGGTTTTCATCTGACAGCTCATCTATGGTGCCAAGGTTGATAACAGGTTTTCCCTTTGCTACTTGTAGGTCATAAGTCATTTCCCCTGGTCTGTAGTAGATGCTACTTTCCCTCCCTTTTCTCTTCCTTGTTGGATCTAAACTCTGCATCTTGAATCAGCAGCCTGCAGCCCCCAGCCATGCTGCTATTGCCAAAAAAGACGTGACACCACCTACTTCATACAAAATCATACTATACTTTAAAATTTGAGACTATTCCTTACAAGGCGGTGGTCTGCAGGCTAGCTGATGTTGGTGTATTTGTTACAAGATGCCTGACTGGGTCTGTCTCTGCCCCTGACAGGAAACTGGCTAAAAAACGTAAAGACGCCATCGGAACGACGCGGCAGGAAATGACTCACATGGTGAATGCCATGGATCGCAGCTATGCTGACCAGAGCACTCTGCATGGAGAAGATCCCATGGCTGTGACATTCATGGACTCTCACAACTACAACAACAGATGTAGGTTCATAAACAAGACTATTAATTATAATTATTATTAACAGTACAGTAGTATTAACCATGGACTATCTTCAAAACACAAAATTCTGTCAATAAGTCACTTATTGGAATGTAATATTTTGTTTTATCCTTTTCCATTCTAACAAATCTACGTCTTTTAATTTCTTCAGCCATGTTGCAGTTCACGAACTCTGAACATTTAAATATGGAAACAACTAACGATTATTTTCATTATCAATTAATCTCCCAATTATATTTTTGGTTAATCATTTGGTCTCTAAAATGTCCAAAAATAGTGAAAAATGTTATGTTAGGAATTAATGTAATGTTCTTGCCTAATTGTCCAGCTGTAGAAATAACAACTCAAGAATCAGTTTGAAAATTGGAAACACAGAAAGGGTGTCGAAAGGGTACATGATTATGTCTGATGTGTGAACGAGAAAACTGCTGATCATCCGTTGTAAAGAAATTATTTCTGTCTCAAGTTAAGTACTTCACAGCTGTACCAGACCATACTGAGCAAAGCAGAAATTATGGGATGGTTTTGCCAAGATAATTTATACTAAAGATGTAACTTGTTCACTCATGTGTAAGTCATAACTGGAGAACATGTAGTCAGTCAATCAGGAGCCATACACAGCTCCCCTTTTTTTTGTGAGCGTTTGAATTTTCCTGATGCTCACTGCTCACTTTTAGGTCCTCATCTATGTTTGGGTAATGCTGATATTTAGAACATTTCCTCACCGTGTTTCCTCCTACAGTACCCAATGATCCTCTGGTTCCTACTGCTGTGCTAGGTGAGAATTCTGGCATGGTTGGATGTGTCACATTTACCACCAATTCCCTTTATTGATCACCCATCATCATCTCAAAGCCCCTGTGCTTGTAGCCCCGTCTTGTATGTCTCTCAGCGTCATTACAGAGGTCCCAATCGTGTGTCCAAATGCCCAGTTAAAATATCAGACATGGTCAAAGTTTCCATTATGTCATGCAGTGTGATGTACTTTGACCTCTGTCATGTACTGTATGTTTATGTGGGTGGATAGTTTGGCTTTATTGAAGTTTCGGTACCACAATGCTTTCTCTTATCTACATTTTAGAAGTGCTAGATGTTTAACAAAGATCTCTAGTATTACCACAGATAGGGACCCATAAATTCAACAAGCCATGAACCGAAATGAACAATATTTAAGAGAAATACAACAAAAATACAAAATAGATGTATGGATTTGGGCAATCTAAAGATGTGTATTGGATTAGAATATATGAGGATAGCAAAGCTGTGTGTTCATCTTTTATCTTCAGTGCCAACTCTGTGTAAAACATGGCCGGTACTAAAAACTCCAACAGCCAAGCACTTCATCTGTCGTACTGTGTTTCCAATAGGTTCACTCACTCCCAATCCCAGCCATGGTTTCTGTTTCCTACTGAGAGTTATTGATATTCACAGTAATTACCATCATTCTCCCTTAGAGACCTCATTATTTCCACAGTTTGGAGTTGTTTTAAGGCGTGCCATTTCCTGTCCCAAAAAGATGCAAAATGACAGAAACTGATGCTTAAAAGGAGGAAGACAATTTGTCACATTGCCACTGCAAAACGACTGCAGATTAAATCTGTGACATCAAGTGACAGTTAACAACTTGGTGCCTACAGCCCTGTGTGTTCGGTGGAAGCTTTTCTGTGCACTGGATCTAGTAGTCTGCTTGAGTGTCTACCATCTGTGTTATTCCCTAGGCTTGTTTTGTTGTTGATGCCCCAGTCTGAATCGCAAAAGCTGCAGTTTTTGCCAAGTTGGATGTTACTCCAACTCCAGTGTTGCACTGCAATGTGTTCATCTTTAGTTTAGTCTAGTGTTGACACTGCAGCATGATGTGGGGTTCTAACATACCCTTAAGGGCTCCACAATCCACAACACCACCAAACTGTGCAAATTAACTGTTCCATAGCCTCTAATTTGGAGTGAAGGCTGCAGTTACAATCTGTCTTGGCCAATCACATCACAGAGTGGGAAGAAGTAGCAGGAAGTAGCGAATTAAGAGACAGTGTCGGGTCAAGTTTACTGTTAATTGGCCTGACGAGGGCTTAACAAACCTTTAACAATCAGTAATGAGCTAACATGTCCTCAGAGCAGAGAAAAGCATCAGTTGGATGAAATAAAGAGTGTCAGTTAATAAACAGTGGTGAAGATGAAATCAGTCGGTTGTGCTGCAACCCCAAGCTACTCCATTATACAACCTGTCAGTCTGTGCATTACTACTGCCAACTCACATTATCCCCCACAGCATAGAAACGTTCACCTGGAAGTTCTGCAACAATTTGACCCCATAATTACCTGTACAAGCTTCCAAAATGCAAAGTTAATTATATCATACATGCTATACTCACAAGTGATAATTAAACCTGCAGCATTTCCCGCACTATATAGCAGATCTCATCTGTGGTGTAAATGTATTTTTTTATTCTCAAATTGACGGGTGTATCATATAGTTCAAGATGTTGAAATAAGTTAATGTGGGTGAAGTTTGTAAATATTGAATAAAACCACTGACTTTTGCCATTACAATGTGTATATAAGGTGTAGAAAGCCTGGAATAGTAGAGTGAAATATACAGTATGTTTGAAGCAGCAGTTACTGAATAAAGTAATGTAGTTGTAAATAGCAGAGGATGATACCACTAGAGGGCATTGCAGTAGACTTTACATCTCATTTGAAGTTGGTGCATCCTGCTGTTTGGTGTCTTTTTGCTGTTGCTATAGATGTCATTTTAGTAAAGTGGCAAAATTCACTTAATGTTCAACACATTTGATTTGTTATCTTCATTTTGTGGTCATGCTCCATTGTTTTGTGATATCATCTACAATTTTATTTTTGGATCATCCATTATGTATAAACTTTTGAGGTTCTTGTAGATCGATCAAAGTAACCTATAATTCATGTTTAGAGTCTTACTAACAAATCCTCTTATCATGCAGTCTGACTAAACCTTTTTGCTCTTTTCTTTTTCTGCTGCTTTGACATGTAGTTCCAATCACAGGTGAGTATAGACAGAGAAAACAGCTAATGGTTTGGTTGGGTTTTAGGAAAATGCAGTGTTTTGCTATGATAATAGGTAAAAGCCAGCAGCTAGTACTGGTTTTGGAAAGAGGAAACTGTCATTGTTTTGTTGCTTTTTTTATAGGTAAAAGTATGTACATGATTTTATCCAACCTACTTTAACTTACAAAGCCTTGGAAATCCTTTTACTGTATGATTCATCCCTCAGGCCTGATACGAACATTTTCTATCCATTTTATTTGTTTTTCACCCTGGACAGTATAAAACACTGCTTTTAGTACCTTTGGTGACAGCACTGATAAATGCAATTTGCGATTGAACTGACAAGTAATTTCCTCTCTTTTTCTAGATGAGAACCACAGTGCCTCAGGAGCGGAGAACAGCAGGCTTCTGGACGTTCCTCGGTATCACTGTGAGGGAACTGAATCTCCTTATCAGACAGGACAGCTCCACCCTGCCATCAGAGTGGCCGACCTTCTGCAGCACATCAACCTAATGAAAACATCTGACAGCTACGGCTTTAAGGAGGAGTATGAAGTAAGATAATTATTAGCAGTACTTTTTATTACCAGTACTAGTAGCAGTAACAGTAGTATTAGTAGCCTAGTTGGTTACAGGAGCAAAAGCGGCCAATGCAGTAGAAGATTATGTTAATGTTGTTTTTAGAAGTAGTGATACAAATGTTATTATCTTAAGTAAAACCCTGTAAAACAAGTATATTTATCATTCTATATTGGAGGAGTTAACAGTGCAGTACTAAGATATCTGAATTGTATTATACACACACTTTTAATGTAGAGAACAAGAAAAAGCTTATTATGAAAATCAATGACGCTTTATTTGATGTTTTGGCTTTACATTAAAATGATGAAATACTATTAGGGTTGAATTGCCTCTTTATTTGAAAGTATTTTCTGGCTTATTGACTAAACAGTCAAAGAGCTACAAAACTTTTTTTTATGGTGCCCTTTTTTTTGTATTTCATAAGCATTATGTCAGCACTCCTGCACCTATGGAATAAAACCACTAGAGCAAAACAATCATTCAAGAACTTCTTTCTGCTCACTTATCCAGCAGGAATGTTATTTTTAAGAATCCATGACGTGTAATTTTCTTTCCTATTGTTTTGTCTGTTGTTGGTGATACAGAGCTTCTTCGAGGGCCAGTCGGCCTCCTGGGATGTGGCCAAGAAGGAGCAGAACCGTACCAAGAACCGCTATGGGAACATTATAGCATGTAAGCAAGCAAGCTGCATTTATGTATGTTTGTAACAGAGGTTACAACGTGTTTTAGATGAGGAAGAAAAGGGGGAAAAAAAAAACATATGTTTTTTTGAGATGTGTACTGATTTGGCTCTTGTGAGACTTTGCAAGAGTTTGTCCAATAGTCGAGGAGCAATAACTGCACAAGCACAAACACCTTCAGTTTCCAGCCTTTACCTTGGAACAGCCATTTGTCCCTTCTCTGAAGATCTGAGGCTTAGTTCACTGTCAATGACAAGAGAGTCTTGGTTATTTTGAATACCTGCCTGAAAATGTTGTTGTGTAATTTCATGAATGTATTGACACATTTGTATTGTGTATAGAATATTGTTTGTACCTAATGTTTTTATTTTATCATGTACAGGTATTTAATATGTTTGTAGTGTGATGTTTAAATCAATGAACTAACTAACTAACTGGTCACAGGGCACAAGAACTCCAAGAGACCCTGCATTTCAAGGACTCACAACTATGATCTATTCTCTAGTCCTGCCTTATGTCTATTATAATATTCAGTGTTATAGCAAGAACTACTGATGACAGCATGAAACTTTAGGACCATCAACTTATATCCTCTACAAAGCTTTGGAACCTTAAACTCTGTTTTTTCCCCCAAAATGTAGCATCTGTTTTTCAGATGAGATGAGATGTATATTTTCAATTAAAGCTCCTGAAAACCTGGCTTCAAATTTTAGCTGTTTCTCTGTAAGATGAAGTTTGTCACAAAAAAATATGTTAAAATTAAAATTAAAAAATTATTAATAGTTTAACACTCAAAAAGTGATTTCATCTGCTTTATCAGGACTGTGTAGGTGTGGTTTGATCAGATTTGATTGACAGTGAATCCCATCACTCGTAGTAAGAAGCCAATTCAGAAAATACGTTTTCAGGGGCTTTAACCACATCAGTGCCATTTTCTGCCCTAAAACAAATATTCTCTTTCTTTTTGCTCTCCTCTCAATCTCACTGTCTGTCTCTTTGTTTTATCTCTTTCTTTTGCTCTCTCCAACACTGTATTCTTGTGTCTTTCTTTAGATGACCATTCAAGGGTTATTCTCCAGCCCATTGAAGACGACCCCTCCTCCGACTACATCAACGCCAACTACATCGATGTAAGTGGAAACGCATCGAATGCTACTATTGGCTCCCAACGAAACCAACGAAACCACACTCCCTCGCTCGTATGTCAGGCCTCTATACCTTTATTGCGTCTACCAGTCATCCATCGTACCATTTTATGCATCCAGCCACCCTGAAACCACATCATACATACAGTACATGTGTCTTTATCAGCTGTCAGTTCTTCTGTCTTTCTCCTGTTTCTATCCATGTGTCCATCCATTCTGAATTTATAATGGTATCCTGATACAGCCAATTTAAATTACAATTTACTGTAGTCTATATGAGTTACATCAAATACAACAGTAGATTTTTAGTCATCATTTGGATTTAGTAGGACTTGCAAGTAATGCAAGGGTCAACCATATAACGCTAAGAGCTATACAGAGAGAGATGTTGTTATTTCTGACTCTCTTTTAATGAAATAGTTTGACATTTTGAGATATACCCTCATTTGCATTCCTCTTGAGAGCTACATGAGAAGACCAATACCACCCTCATGTCTGCACTATGACTATGCAGCTTCAGCCAGCAGCTGGTTAGCTTAGCATAGCATAAAGAAACAAAAAACAGGTGGAAACAGCTAGCCTGGCTCTGTACAAAGGTAACAAAATCTGCCTCTCAGCAACACTTAAGCTCACTAATTAACACGTTATATCTTGTTTGTTTAATTCATACAAAAATGAAAGTGTGACTCCACGAAGTCACTGTGCCGGGCTAAGAAATAGTTTGGCACACAATACCCTGTAAAACCACAATTTGTCGTTTTTACACTTTAGACTTTATACAGACTTAATAAATTAGATACGTGTTAATTTGTGAGCTTTGGAGGTGCTGGTAGGCAGACTTTGTTACCTATGGACAAAGTCAGGCTAGTTTCCTCCTGTTTCTAGTCTTTATGCTAAGCTAAGCTGGTACTGGTGCTAGCTTCATATTTATTGTACAGACATGAGAATGGTATCAATCTTCTCATCTAACTCTAGGCAAGAAAGTGAATAAGAGTATTTCATTTAAGTCACTGCATTTAGTCTTCAGTCCATTCGTCCATCTTATGTATATACACTTCATTTTCATTCGATCATCTGTCTTTCCTTTCACCTATCACTCCATAACTCCATCTAAATACACATCCATCCACCCATCCTTTTCCATCTCCACCTCTCCACTCTGCTGTCACCTTTACAACAATCATCTGCATGTTAGTCTCTCACATTATGCTTTTTTTAAATGCTAATACTGCTTATAGCATTATCTGCTATATTATCATTAACTGTCACTAAAATAATCACATGCATGCTACCACTCACATTAAGCTTGTATTAGAATGAATGAAGTGGACACTCCCTGGTGTATCCAGCTAATCTCTGTTGGTACAACTATAGTTAGATGGCTGTCACACAATCTGAATTTTACTCAGAAAGCCTTGATGCAAAGAAAGCTTGAATGTCAACAACAGTATAACTATAATGTTTGATGAGCTTTCTGAGTCTGTGGGCTCCAGACCTCAATGTGCTTTGGCTGTGAGGTGGTCAAATTACATCAAGAAGTGTTCTTTCTATTCAGTCTAATCCTAAATTTCAGATCATGTTTTTTTTCTGCATGTCCTGTTCAATCTCCCATTATGTCAATGCAACTTTTCTTTTTCTGATTGACACTCACTGACATTGTTGTGCTTTCTTTCTTTCTTTCTTTCTTCCACTCGTTCTTTCTGCCTGTGACTTGGGCTATAGATTTGGCTGTACAGGGATGTAAGTATCACTGTGGATTCTTTCATTCTTGCCCCTCAACCTTTTACACCTATACAACTCTACAGCCATTCATACACTGGTCATTACATCCTTCGAGTCGCGTTGTCCGTACATTTTGAGTTGCTGGGGCCTCTGCTGCATGAAAGATTTCACTCCATCGTGCCCTCCCACCAGTCTTCCTTACATCCCACTGTGTGCTGTAAATTTGCTTATTCGTAGAACCTGTTTTTGTCTTATTGCCGTCAGGAAATCCCAATCAGTTGTTGTCATAGCTTTTTGTGCCTGACAGTTGTTATAAAGGTGACAGGCATCAATGGAGAGTCATCAGCAGACTTTGGCAGGGCCTTACTTCGGGCATAATTCTGCAGCTTTATTTTGATAATTCAGAAATGTCAGGTACAAATATTGAGAGTAAAAGTTCTCCCACATCCCATGACCTTGATGAGATGACCAACTTTTCTATTTTTGAATAATATAAAGTGCAACTCAACGTGTAACCATAAATTTTACTATAAACTTCTTGGAGAAGCTCCATAATGTTTTTAAATTGTCGCAGGTACATAAGAACAAGCAGACAGATTAGTTTTGACAGTTATAATGTTGCACTTTGGATGTCTCCAACTGTGATAAGAGGTTTTTTACATTTTACAATGTGGTACATACACTATGAATATTGAGTAGTTGTGTTATGGTGTTGTGTTTTCAGGGCTACCAGAGACCAAGTCACTACATTGCTACTCAGGGTAAGATACTGCAACACTGTCAATTTTTTTTTTTTTAATGTACTTCCATATATTTTGCACATTTATCTGTTTAAATTCAAGAGTTCTTTTTTTTTGGTCTTCTTTTTATGAGATCATTATATATCTGCCTCATATGAGATCATCTCTTATATTTTATTTTTTAATTATTATTCTGGAAATCCTTTAATCTGGAAAGCACTCTTTGCCTTTGCTTGAAAAGTGCAATATAAATAAAATTATTATTAGTATTAGTATTATTACATAGCTGCTTTTATACAGGATTTTAAACATAGAACTATTTTCTTCACACAGTAATGATACAAAGTACTGAATATGTGTCTTTGCGAATCTGTGTGTAGGTCCCGTTCATGAGACAGTGTATGACTTCTGGAGGATGGTGTGGCAGGAACAGTCAGCCTGCATCGTCATGGTGACCAATCTGGTGGAGGTCGGAAGGGTAAGTTACTCTTTTCCTTCTTACTCTGTAAAAGTTTTAGTTTTAGTTTTTTCTTGTGTTTTTATCCGGGTGAGAAATCATGAATCAGAATCATGTAACACTTTGAAGTAGCTTTAGCACGTATGCCAGAGAGATATTCTTAAAGCATTTTATTGTTTGAGAGCGTTGATTTGAGAGCATGAATTTGTGCTAATGTAAAAAAAATAAAATAAATGTACATCAGCTGACTGGTGTAAAGAAATTAGTGGACCATATCTGTTTTATTGGTCAAGTCTGCAATGTATTTGCCACTTGATCCAGGTCTTTGTTTTATTATAATCATTATACTGTATTTGATCAAAAACTAATCTTACATTTTATTTTGACCAGGTTAAGTGCTATAAGTATTGGCCAGATGATGCAGAGGTGTACGGAGACTTCAAGGTGACTTTTGTGGAGGTTGAACCTCTTGCTGAATACGTGGTACGCACATTTACACTGGAGAGGGTGAGTGATGTTCTTTTTAGCTTACATTTTGCATAATGTCTTTGTGTCGTCTTGCATTTATTTTGTGTTTAGCATCATTTACAGTATTGCAAAATATTTACATTTGTAATTCTCATACCGGAACTAATGATAAAAAATGAGCTTGACTAGTTGAGGATGTGTTTGTCTCTCCTGTGTGGGCTCAGGGAGCGCCACACTAATTAACTGGTCAATAAGTTTGAGGGAACATATATAATGAAATGTGAATTTGACAGGTACCATGAAATGTATCCTAAAGATGTCTTTTGTCTTTACTCAGCGTGGTTTCAACGAGGTGAGGGAAGTCAAGCAGTTCCATTTCACAGGCTGGCCTGATCACGGAGTTCCATATCACGCCACGGGACTACTTTCCTTCATCCGCAGAGTTAAAATCTCCAATCCACCCTCTGCTGGGCCAATTGTGGTTCACTGCAGGTATAAAAAGACATTAAGACCTTTATGTACTTTATATACTCTACCACATATGATTAACATGCACCCTTACATGTGACATATACATGCAAAGTCATAAATAAATCAGTCAAAACTCTCTTCTCACTCAATTATAGACATAAAAAATGATTCCTCTCTCTGTTTCTCTGTGCAGTGCTGGAGCAGGGCGTACAGGCTGTTTCATAGTCATTGACATCATGCTGGACATGGCAGAGAGAGAAGGAGTGGTCGACATCTACAACTGTGTGAAGGCTCTTCGCTCCAGGAGGATCAACATGGTACAGACTGAGGTGACTGCATTACCCATCCTCCATCTGCATCCACATCTTAGAATATACTCAATAGTTACTCACTGTAAGACTCAGCCATCAGCATGGTGCAGGCTGAAGTGACTACATCGAGCCATCTATCTGCCACCCATTCATAAACATGTCATCTCACTACATCAACACAGTAAACATACCATTTAATGCAATATATATTTCTCTGCAAGAATATTATCGTGACCTGGACAAAGGTGAAATTCATTATTTTCTATTTAAATCCACTTTTTCAAGGATTTGAAAAGATCTTACGATGGCGCCGTCCAGTGGTAGGATCAAGAATTACACCGTGGCAGACAGCAATGCATGTTGCACATCCCCCACTATTTTAGACTCAGTAAACATTCACTGAATAAAGAAAAGTCAGAGCACACACATATACAGATGCAAACACCTGCATACCTTCATGGAAGTAAGTAGTTGTTTTCCAATTGTTAGCATTTTCTGTAAAGTATAAACATCTATCAATTTACAATTAAATATGTACTATTAACAATCAGACACATCCAAGCAGAAGTGACCCTTCTAAACACCCAAAGAAGATCTTTGTTGTAGCCGCTGCTCTTCTGTTTCTTTTTTCTTTATCATGAAATTGCTAACAATGTAAATTTTCTATATGTTGTTTCTATGGAGACGACAAGGCAAAAAGAGTTATTTTGATTATATAGAGCCCACAAGCTCCATACAGTCTTTCATGGACATTCTGTCCATGTTTTAACCATTATCATAATTTTCACATACTGTAATAATTCTTTATGCTATCAGTGCAAATTCTAAAATGTCGGTAGCAGCATAACAATCCAACTGTCCATATCCATCAGATAACAAAGCACATTCACAGCCATTCACCAAAGCAGCCTTCAATTCCCTCTCTGTCTGTTCATTGAATTGAAGCTGCAGCCATTTGCTTGAAAGATCCAAAAATACAGTTTCCTGAAGTGAAGTAAACCAAAACTCGGCGGCCGTCATCTCATGTCATTCACAGCTCCATCTCCCATCAGTCATCACTCACTCACAGTGTCAGCATGGTCACTTCCATTCGGTATCACAGCTGTTTGTGTTATCCATGTGACAGGCTGTGTGTGTTTTATTGTTTGCCAATGTTTTTATCTAGGAGTGAAAGATGTTTATGTAAGATGTGTATGAGCCACAGGTAGAGGTAGAGCGGGTCGTCCGTTAATCTCAGGTTTGGCGGTTCGATTCCTGGTTCCTCCTGTCCACATTTCGAAGTGTCGTTGGGCAAGACACTGAACCCTGAACCCTAAGTTGCTCCTGATGGAGGCCAGCACCTTGCATGGTCTGTCGCCATCGGTGTGTGAATGGGTGTGTGAATGGGTGAATGAGACCAATCTGTAAAGCGCTTTGGGAACCGTTAAGGTTGAAAAGCGCTATATAAGTGAAGTCCATTTGAAGCGAAGTCCATTTGATGATATGCATGTCTTGAATTATATGTCTTCAGGAGCAGTATATATTCATCCATGATGCCATACTAGAGGCTTGTCTATGTGGAGAAACAGCCATACCGGTCTGTGAGTTCAAAGCTGCTTTTTATGAGCTGATCCGCATCGACTCGCAGACCAACTCGTCACATCTGAAGGATGAGTTCCAGGTAAACCTGACTGTAATCTGTATTTTCAGCCCTTAAAGTGACTCCCCCCTCCAAAATCTATCTTGTCACTTTTCACAATGTGGCTGTAAGAAGTTTACAGTTTTTTCCATCCATTTCAGGGACCTAAACACTAACTTATACATCTTTCTCTTTGTTCAGACGTTGAACTCGGTGACTCCCCAGCCGCAACCTGAAGACTGCAGCATCGCATTGTTGCCTAGAAACCAAGATAAGAACCGCTTTATGGACGGCCTTCCTCCTGATAGATGCCTTCCCTTCCTCATTACAATAGACGGAGAAAGCAGCAACTACATCAATGCTGCTCTGATGGATGTAAGTCAAATATAACACACTCACACGCACATACAGTAAAGTTGTGTTATTTTCAACACATCAAGCAAGAGTAGTTTGGGACATTTCACACTGTGTGTGTTCTTTGTTGATGAGAACATGTGCAAATAGCCTTTTAGACACGCAGATGTATTGCTTTTAACACAATCTGAGTCTATGCAATGTAAGTAAAAAGATAAATAATGTATAATAATAATGTCTGTTGTCCCAAACTGCAATCACATATTTGTTGAAAATGATACACACAAGTGATGATAAAGAGAAACATGTGTACATTCATATATTTATGCACATATGTTTACAGACAACACACACACACACACACACACACACACAGACTCCCCTCCCTGTTTGTGTGATGCTGTGTTTGTGGTTTTAGCAGCAGAAGGCTAGAGACAAATCCAGGTTCTGAAAAGACCACTAGCTTCTCTGGCCACCACCCAATCTTTAACAGCCTCATTGTTGCAGGACATTGTTTACATTGGCAACAGTTGACACTGTCTCAGCGTGTTGCCCATGTACCATGACTTGAAAAACAAAGTCATTAAGTAGGTAGAAATTTACAGTAAGATGTTAATATCTGGTCATAGTCAGGCATAATTACTATTTAATGCTATTAGCAGGTCTGTCTTCATAGAAATTATACATTAGAGAGAGGGAAAGATAGGGGTGGGATACAGTATGCGAGTTTATAATAATGGTTGAAACACAAAATGGAATACATGCATGGTGTGGAAAGAAACCTGGCTTCTCTCCAACAAAATACTGCAATTGCTTCAAAACTTATGGAATTCAGTCCAATTTTTAAAGTTTACATTTCAAGTTTAGTCACTTACCTTTGGCCTCTCTCTAACCAAGCTGTCAGAAGAGTTCCAGGTAATGGGATTTTACTTTAAATCTCCAATACTGGATTTGTTTCATGGCTTCAGTGTTGTTCTGCCACCAGGTTTATGTTTAGCAAAGCCATTTACGCCCCCAAATCCTAAACCTGACCCCGACCCCCCTCTCCCCTCACATTAGATCCCCCTCATCATTACAAGTCACCAACGTCATCCACGCCCATGTCGCACACGTGGCTGCACATTTCCATTCAGGATGAGTTGGGCTCAGTTCACTTTCAGTTCAGTCAGTTCATTATATCAATAAAAACTGTGTCTTTTTGTCGATTCTCTTTTATTTTTAAATAAAATTTGCCATTAGCGACAATTTTATTTTTTGTGAACTAAAAGTGAACATGAAGTTAACTGACCCTATTAGATGTAGATGTAGTGTATTCGTAAATACAGTGCATGCTCGTCACCCTCACATTTGATAGGCCCACTGCATGATCATGTGACCAAACATCGCCTGTGTTGCCTGCTGTCCCACAAATTGTCCCATTCTGCTCTGCTGTTTGTGTTTTGATGTGTGTGTATGTATGAGAGAAGATGTAATAAAAACAAGGATACAGATATTTAGGTAACAAAATGGAGATGCAGAGATGTGAAGGATGTGTATGAAAAGCAAATAAAAAAAACAAAAAAACAATTTAAGTGTTTGGACGAAATTACACCACTGTGCGTATGAAAGACCTGACATTATTTTTGTTTGTTTCCTACAGAGCTACAGACAGCCTGCTGCATTCATCGTTACCCAGCATCCTTTGCCTAACACTGTCAAAGACTTTTGGCGTCTGGTTTACGACTATGGATGTACCAGTTTGGTGATGCTGAATGAGATTGACCTGGCTCAGGTAATTCCCTTTTCTGTTTTCCTTAGTAATAATCAATCAAAATGTTTCCCTTTCATAATGTCAAAGATCTGTTGCTGTTTTTTAGTTTCTGAGAGAATGATTTTTTGGAGATATAATGCTTTTATCCAACTACATCAATAAATATATATATGTAGTATAACTTTTAATAACTTTATTATAGTGTAAACATACATCTACTATATATACACATATATATGTAACTAAGATACAGCTACATTATAAGCAATGAAGGGAGAAAAACAAACATATCTGATATATAATAATCGACACACAATACTAATACAGGTGTCATCCTTAAATATGGGCAAAATGTATGATTTATTGTATGTTTTAATGTTTTACACTGTGCCATTCCTAAAGCTGTGAAGTTAAAGCTCTTGCACACCACACTGGAAGGATTTCTATGTTCAGCTGTATCCAATAAAAATTAAACTCCAGTCTGTGAACAGAGAGGAACCTTAAAAATACCAAAGAATATAATCCTGTCTTGCAGTTACTGAAAATATGTATTAAAAGTCTAATATTGGCTTAAAATGTCGGTCTAACCTCAACATCAACTTCAATTAAAGTGAGCATACTGTATATGAACAACAACTTTACTGTCTGCAAAGGCAGAAAAAAGTCCTTTGCTCACCAAGGTCCCAAATAGGCCTAAATAATATAATCTTACTATATAGGGAAATAATAGTAAGAAAATTTCTTTATTTACATTTATCTCTGTTTCTGTCTATATACTGTATCTAAATACTGTAACTGTTTCTATGCAGGGTTGTCCCCAGTACTGGCCAGAGGAGGGCATGTTGCGTTATGGTCCGGTCCAGGTGGAATGTATGTCCTGCTCAATGGACTGTGATGTTATCAGTAGGCTCTTCAGAGTCTGCAACCTCACCAGGGTGAGTACATTCATATTGTGTTGTTATTTTTTGGCTGAGGTCAAGACAAGGCTGCTGTTTAACTGAATCTTTTCCTCTAAATGTGTGTGTTGTTGTTATCTGTCAGCCCCAGGAAGGCTACCTGATGGTTCGTCAGTTCCAGTACCTGGGGTGGGCAGGACATAGAGAAGTCCCCGCCTCCAAACGCTCCTTCCTCAAACTGATCCTGCAGGTCGACCAGTGGCAGCGCGAGGGAGAGGAGGGAGAGGGGAGGACCATTGTTCACTGCCTGTGAGTGCACACCAAAAACTCTCAAACATTTACAGCTTTGTTTAATTCCATTTAGCAAGAGTGTGTTTGTAAAAAATAATCAGCAGCTCTGTAAGGAACAAAAGAGCATTCTGTTGACTCAGTGAAAAAATATTTGTTAATTTGTTCAAGTGAAGATGAAAAGAATAAAAAAGTTTCTAAATTTGCCTAATGTGTTTGTTAAAGTTAGTTCTAATAAGGACTTTTATCCACTTGTGGAATGGTAATTAATACCAGTTATCTTGGCACCATTTGGTGATCATAATAAAAAGTGTTAATTAAACTCACTCAGGGTGACACTTTTCTTTTACCAGAAGGTCTTTTTCTCTGATGATGCACCAAATGTACAGCAGGAGGATTTGTGCCCAAATCAGTGCCGTCAGCACTGTGAGATGTGGCAAAACTAAATGAAATATTAAATTGTGCATTTTGTCACATATCTCTGTATTAATGGTCCGTGTGTTTTCAGAAATGGAGGTGGGCGTAGTGGAGTTTTCTGTGCCAGCAGCATCGTGTGTGAGATGGCCAAGAGACAGAGTGTGGTCGATGTCTTCCACGCCGTAAAGACCTTGAGGAACAGCAAACCTAACATGGTGGATACTCCGGTGAGTAAGAGAGAAAGAAAGAGAGACAGAGAGAGCAAGAGTCAAGAAACTAAAGGTTTTAGTTTGGTTTTTTGACATTTAAATATATTTATAAACATAAAACATATCAGTCTTTGTCAGTGATGAAGTCAGGGTTTGTACAAAGTCTTGAAAGTTTGGAAAATGCTTAATTTTAACCATCATGTTTTCAAGGTTATGAATATGCTTGAATTCGAATATACTCCTTGAAAAATGCTTGATTTTTAACCTAATCTGGCGTTTCATCATCTACACCAGTCAAACCAAAAATATTTTCATATTTGCAATGAAACGATCCTGTTTGTTGTCTCCTGGCATTTATAGTTACAATTAAAGGCGTCAACAGTCTGGAAATTTTTGGCTAAGGTGCCTTGAAAGTGCTTGAATTTTACTCTAAAAAAGCTGTACGAACCCTGTAAAGTCCTGGACTTATTTCTGTTGTTGTCCCTGGTGTTACACAGTCCACCAATCATTATATAGAAGGAGACAGGTAATAAATGTCTGACATTAAGATAGAAAATTAGATTAGAAAATAAGCACAAAATACTTAATCATATGACTGAACAATTGATAAAATCTTTTCAGAGAGCAGACAAGGTTAAAAGTATCAAAGACACCCAAAAGAAAAATCGTCATTATTAAAAAACGGTTGTGAAACAAGTTTAAGATGCAAATATCAGTGAAGGAGAAGGTAGATTATAAAACATATTAAGATCTCCACATTCTGTTAGGGAATACTATCTAGCAGCCATTGCTTTAAAGGCACAAGGATTTGACTCTTAATTAAAGCAGGAAGAAGCTTAGTCGTCCCCATGGCACCAGTCTGCTACACTGGCTTTGGTGTTACGACTATGGACATCCCCCCAATATGCCTATTTTATTTTTAATTTCATTATTAAGTTAATATGTTTCACAAAATGGGGAAGATATGATTAATTTAAAACAGACCTTAGATAGGCTGAACTTCAACTGCTTTGATTTGTTGCGATATTTGCAAAGTAAAACCCAAAATATGAACATGTGACCACCCAGATACTCAGTTCAGTTTATGTGTCTCTGTTTGTCTACAGGAACAGTATCGGTTCTGCTACGACCTGTCGCTGGAGTTCATCGAGTCCTCCTAAACAAGGCGGGAAGAGGAGGAGGAGGAGAAGAAGAGCAGAACATCTTTTCACTTCCCGTGTGTTTGATCCTTTTGCTTTCGCTTGGTCCCGACTCCCCTATGTGGTGGCCGTTCTGTAGCACCCATTTTGCGTCCCTACAAATGGCACACGCGAAATCGTACAGTGTTGTAAAGCCTCCAAACAAAGGGAAAAGTTCAGACTTTTAATAGAAGGAGCAGCTGGGAATGCACAGAGGGGGAGATGTTATTCCTTTTACTCCTTTACGCTTATTGTACAGTTTTTTGAGTGCCAGCGGGCCCCTGTATGATTTGGGCCTCATTTAAATGTTTAGCATCTCACCACAGCCCCCCCTCCCATGGACTTGATGCCTCATGCTGTTTCAGCTGCAGTACTCAATGTGCACTGTAGATGTCTCCCTCCACCCATGCAAGCTGCAACCACAGCTTTTGAATAACTGCAAGATCAAGTTTTCAGTGGCCCCCACATTCCTGCTCTCGTGCTAATTTCTGAGTAACTTAACAGTGTTGGGCGTCTCATCATGGTGATGTTTGAATATTTGCAGCCAGTACTTTTGTACAGGAACAAGAAACTTGGCCAAACTCTGTGAATGCTTCTGTTTTCTACTCCATACATCAGCAGCATCTTCATGTTACTTTTCTGGTCAGTTTCAGTCAGTTAAGGACCACTTTGAACCCATTTTACAGTCAGATAACAGGACACAGAGACAGAGAAAATAATCTAAATGTCAATATAAGTTTGCTAATTAGATACAGTAGCATTTTAGAAACAAGGCTGACAATGAAACAAAAACAGAAAGTTTACACGGGGAGTATTAGGCTTTTAGAGTTTTTCTTTACAATATCATGAAGTTGCAACTTGAAAAATGTGTAGGATTTTCACTAAAATGTATACGTTGAAAAAAGTGTGATATGTGTCATTGTTTATGTTTTCTGCAGTTATTGTGAGCCGCAGAGTTGATTTTCTCGGACTGCCTTTGTCGTGTCATTTACTGATCTACTGGATAGAAGTTTTAAAGTCTTCTTTGTAGCCCAAATTGTAAAATAAAAATTGAACACTTAAGATTTTGTTCAACCATGTGACATTAGCATAATCATGTTTGTTTCAGGGCTGGGCCCAATGCACTTTCAATTCAGCCAATTCACAAATGGGATATTTTATTTCAAAACTCCAATATGAACAGATTTTGGATATGAGGGAAATCGGCTTATTTACTCTTACAAAAGACTGAGATTAAATGCTCTTTCTCGAACAGGTGACCTCGACAGGTTTCCATTTATGGTTTGAAAGGAATTGGAAGTGAACTGACCCCAGGCCTCGTTTGTTTTGTGCACTGGTGGCCAACACTTTTTATTTTTCTTTGTTTTTATTATTATTTTGTAGCTGATGTTTATTCATAAGCCAAAGACTTTGTGTAAATATGTCTATATGGATAAAGCACATTGTTTGTATTTATTGTTTGTTTACTTGCATTGCTTGTAAGAACAATCATTCTTCATTCCATGTTTACTCTACCACCAGCGTTTCTTAAACTGTCAGTCGGGATACAAAATGGGCTGTGAGTCTGTTTCCTCTGAAGTATTTGAGAGTATGATTTAATGAGCCCATAATGGGTCCCGAGGTAAGAGGCTACATCTGCTCAATTTGGGTCCATGAAGAAAAGTTTAAGAACCCCTGATAGAAGCTGTATATTAAAGCATTAGAAGTAGTTTTTCAGTATCTAGGTGGAATTCAGTAGTATTGTCTTGTTTTCACTTAATGAAACTCTCTGTGATGTTACCGTGGTTTATTTGTGTAAAAGCCCCCATTGCTCTGTTTGTGGTCAGTAGAACATCAGTGCGTTTATATGCACAGAGTATTTTGGATAATAGCTCCCATCCCTCTTAACGTCGGAGTCGGGATAAGCTGTTTATCTTTATCCTCATATCCTGCTCACCATTATCCCTGAATACACACGGACTCAGTAATGCAAGCAGACCTAGTGAGTGAACCATGCAGGACTGTGAAACAAAAACATTTAATGTGCCTAATCATTTGAATTTCCTTGTTGATACAAGCATTTTAACAGCATCTTAGATCGCAAAACCAGGGCTTTGTTGAATGCGTTCTCTTGGACGATCAGTGCTTTCAGTACCTTTTGGACCATGATTCAGTGTGTTTTCAGAATGCTTCATGAATTCTTTGTGAGGCTTTACAGATTTACCGAATACCAGATGTGTTTCTGTTGTGCACAAACTGATTCAGAAAAAAACAAACTTTATTGTAAATAAAATGTCAGAGGTTCCACTTGGTTGGAATAAGAGTAGCCCAGGTCTACTGATAAGGCTGTTACTGTAAATAGACTATCATGAGTACTCTAAAAGGCTCTATTGTTGGACGAACAGTAGAGATTTAGATGATGGATGCAATGTCTGAACATTAGTTCTGTTGTAGATAAAAAGTCAGAGATTGTACTCATGGGGGATTCAACCTAAAATTATGATATTGTTTAAAAAGCATTATACTGAATACAGAACTGTATTCTGTTGGGGGAGCATCAATTTTCAGTTTATTTTTCTCCAGATTTAAACAATATCAGAAAGAACAGAAACTGAATACAGTATGTCAACCTTCTTAGCAAAACCTGTTAAGATGCCCATAATTCCTCCTTAATAAATCTGAAGTAATGGCCCTGAAGAGTACTGAATGAAGCAGGTGTTTGGATGAGAGACCAGCCTGAGTATAGAATTGATATTCATGGATCATAATTATTCTTGTCTGTAATGTTTGGCTTCTTTGCTGTAATAAAGACCACTTCTTTAATTAACACTTGTTGGGCGTGTTCTGTTGTCAGCTTACAATTAAAAGGATGTTGAGTGAAAAAGACACGGATGTTGGGGTGGATGTTGTAGCTGGTGGTTTCACAATCACTCCTGTCAACCAAAAATCTGTTGATATTTGAAATTAATCATCATTGTCATCACATTTGTTGGCTCCTGACATTTATAGTTACAATTACAATTTAGATGTGATGATAAAGGCTTCGAGAGTCTGGACATTTTTGGTTTAGGTACCTGTCGTGGACCAAGCAGTCAAGGCACAAGGTAACACAGGTTTAAAGTAAAAAAAATTTTTTTTTAAAAAAAGGTTTATTTTCAACAAAAAAACTCCACAAACAAATAACTGAAAAGCACTGAATTAAGAGTTATAGGGCCCTTAAAAGAGGTCAACAA
>LKNJ01001310.1:0-97027 GCA_002120245.1 Maccullochella peelii | reverse complement strand
CTGTAGCTGAAAGTATGCTGAAGCAGTAGACGACCGAAAAACGTATGGAAGAAGAAGAAGAAGAAGAAACCTTAGAATAACAACAGTGTGAATGCTGAATCAGCATTCCCACTAATTAATGAATTAAGCAAGGTAGCTGCAGTGCTGGAAACCCTTCAAGGTTTCCTTTCAGGCTCAATTCAACGGACAGCAGTGTGTACAAAACTGCAGGCCTGGAAAGGATCGTGTGTGTTTAAAAAAAATAAATAAATAAATAAAAAGTCTTTACATAGAGGAAACGCTTCTTATAAATTATATTTTAGGTGGTATTAAAGGCATTAGACTGGGGAAACAGAGTAACAGTCTTTGTGCACATACACGTACAGCAATTTCATACAAAATTTGGCAGTTTCACTATCATAAAAAAACAAACAAGAAAGGTGTCAGTGTTCATACACTCGCATGCACGATCACCATGAAAGTGGTGTACACATAGATACCAATATCCATAGTATGTCCCAAACAACTTCTCTATGATGAGGAGTATTGCTCCCTTACACAAATGTTATCCAAGATTAATATCTTTTATGCTTGAGTTTGGGACATAAACTCAAAGGGAAAATAGGGTCCACTTAGGTTCAAACTGTAGGAAATGCTACATTTTAATGCACTATGTGGATCAACTAGTTAAAAGGTCATTTATTGGTATCACTATAATGCTACCACTATAATACTATAATGCTAAAAGTGCACTGGGAATGTTGTGTTCAGGAAAGCGAACATACATTACAACATGCAGACTGTGGCTGGAATGACATTGTGATGACATGCAGTCAGTCATGTCCTCTACTTGCTTATTGCCTTTCAAGGTACAGGAGATGGAGTGTATCCCATCATGCACTGGGCAGAAGAGACAACAGCCCATTACAGGTTTAACAATCTATGGTTAACAGGTTCATTACACCTATTGACAGATTTGTTTAAAGTAGCTGCTTGTTTAGAAAGGTAGAGGTGATGCACAGCACACACTCACGGGGAGAAAACTCCACAACAAATTCTGTTAGATTACCAACCGCTTCACAATTCCCCATGTTGAAATGTGTTTCACTAAAAAAAAAAAAAAAATTTTTAAAAAAGGATCTGGAAGATGAAAGAACGGAATCCATACTGTCAACCATATGCATTTTTTCTTTTTTTAAAAGAAAAGCAAACCAGTGAGTAAAGGATGGAAATAAATTATTCATGGACTGAGGTACTGCCGAACCTTACGTCCATGTAACTAGTTTAGTTGGTTTGGTGAGGTGTAAAAATTAAAGGATAACACTACACTCAGACACAGTCATCTTTTAAGTTAATTAATAAAAACTTGGTATATTAAAAAAATAATTTCAGTCCACAAAAAGTAGTCCTTTACAGTGATGGCTGTAGTTTCCTGACGCCCTGGAGGTCTGACCCTCCAGAAGGAGTTTTAGTCTCTTACATGAACACACTAGTAAATCCATCGCTTATATTTAAAGCTTGAAGTGTTCCTCAGTCTGTGCACAGTAAAAAAAAACAAAATAAATAAAATAGCCTGAGCTCCAAGCTGTGCAGTCATCAGGGAACATATCCACGTGTGTGTTGAGCAGCGGGTTGTGCAGTGGATGTTAGTGTCCTGTATCCAGGTCCCTCATGTATTCCTGAAGCGCCTGCAGCCTGGCATCAATCTCCGACAGCTCAGCACCTGTATCTATGGAGCTCTCTGGGGTTGGAGATGTAAAATGATAAGATGATCCCCCCCTAATTAAAATCAATTATTGCAAGAAAAATGTAAAAGACTCGTGATGAATTACCTTTGTCATTCATTCTGTGTGTTGGAGTACTGCATAATTGCTTCCTGGTCAAAAGGCCTCCTCTAGACTACAAACAGATAAATCGCACATTAAAAGGATGAGTCTGGCGATATTTTAGATTTTCTTATTGTCAACAAATCCCATGAAAGACCAAAACCAACAATGAATTGATCTTACTAACAAGTCCTGCCTGTACAGCCGAAGCTTGATATACATTAGCATATTCCTCTGTGTCATAGAGAGGCGAAGTCCCTCTACTTCTGGTGGACCACCATGGGACCTTATTTAGGAAAAATATGTACAGTAGTCAACGGCGAGAGCCAATTTTTTGAGCCCGTTTGAATTGTGCCATGAATTACACATATGATGTTTGTCAATTTAAAAGATCATTTTGAAAGTCTAGAAAGAAAGTCGCAGTTTGTCGTAAAACTGTTGAAATATAAGACTGTGAAAATACATAATTATAAAGACTACACACTCAAAAGTCACCTAAGTGACGTCATAACTTTCTCTCTCCACAAGCTACCCAGAGCCGCTGATGCTACGATGCCTGTGTGTTTTGTATACGAGCAACGGTCCTCCTCGTTCTTTCGCTTCCCGGCTGATAAAAGGACCAGGAGTCGCTGGATGAAACACATCAGGTAAGATAACGTTACACTGACGGCCATGTTGGTGTTGCTGACGCATATTGTACGAGACGACAGATGTAGTTCACTGAGTGGTCTCGCACAAAACTAAATGGTACTTTACTACCTTTAAGACAAAACTTTCTTGACTTGCAAAATTGACAAACATCATATGTGTAATTCATGGCACAAATCAAACGACATCAACAAGTTGTTTGTCTCTCGCCGTTGACTACCGTACATATTTTTTCCAAAATAAGGTCCCATGGAGGACACCGGAAGGGGAAGGACTTTGCCTTTCTATTGTTGTCCTAAAACTATTAAAACACATCAATGAGCCACACATAGAGTAGGGAAGTTGCACAGTATTGACAGTCAAACTAACACATTGTTGGTTTTGGTCTTTTCATTGGAAAAAATAAAATAACTCCAACCTTATCCTTTATAAATATATAAAACAGTAGCAATAAACAGTCTACCAGAGTTACATTAATTACCATGTCACTCACCACACTGGGTCCATTGTAAGTCTGTTTTCTTCCTCTATAAACACAGAAAAACAGGCATTAAAATAACCAGCTAAAACAACAGAGACTTCCCAAACCTAACCGAGGTAATCCCATCACCTGAACAGAGTTTTGGCCATTTCCTCCACATCCACCAACGAGCTTTTAGAGGAGTTCCTGCTCCCTCTCCGCTCCACAGATAAACTCCTGCCTCTGCTGCCGGACCGGGACATCTGAGGATAGGCCTCTCTAGAACGCGAACGCCCCCTCTCAGGGACGCTGGGTGATGTCAGCATGTCCCTCCGAACCTTCCTCTGTCTGACACAAAAAACAGGGTTAAAACTATTGTTCTGAGCAGCTACAACACCAAGTACTGTAAAAATAATGGCACCAACTTTTTGAGATCTGCCTCTTTCTGCCTGCGCTGTCTGTCCTGGATGTAAGCTGTTGGGTCAAAGCGTGGTACACGTGGCCCTGTAAGACAGCAGGTGGGAACACTGAGGATCTTTTAGGGTTTTGATTTAGTGACTAACAAGACAAAAAAATTCACAAGTGTCCAAAAAAAGCCTTTTATTAGAAACAAGAGGCCAAACTCCTGCAACATCATGAGCAAAGCCAGTACCAGTGGGAGATGGTGAGGCCCTGGGTATGCGAGCACGTGGTCCTGAGGAGTCTGCTCTTCTTCCTCTTTCCTCTGACCTTCGCCCTCTGTCCTCAATTCGTTCTCTGGATCCTGAGCGAGCCCTGACTGTCCCATATCCCGACCTCCTCTCGCGGGAGAGAGAGCGATAGATTTCCCTGTCAACTCGAGAGCTGATGTGACCAGACACGGGAGTCACTCTGCTGCAGACACGCAAAGAGGGTGTGCGCTTAGTAGGCAGATGAGATTCAGATTTCAAATGTTTTCTCCACATTGAGAGAAAGTAAAGATACAGTACACGCTTAGATTGTCTAACCCTCTCCGTAGTAACGCCAGTTCACTGGTGAGACTCTTGACACGAACACGGAGAGCGCACTCTGATGCTCTCAGCTCCTCCAACTAGCCAGGAGAGGGGAAAAATGTTAAAACCAGCTGAGTAACAGGTAACAACATAAATCTTTTTCAGTTGAGTACTTGGAGAAGAAGAACAAGAGGTCCACCTGCTCCAATAGGAGTCGCTGCTCCTGGCCCCTCTTGCTCGCAGTACGTTGGCTTTTGGCCCTCTCCTTGACAAGCTGCTCCTCCAGCGTCCTCACCACATCTCTGACCTGCCAGTCCTCTCGTCCAGGTGTGGAACCACTTCCACTGATCTGCAGTCGCTCCAGAACCTTAGCCATGGCGTCCTTCTCTTCTTTCACTAGAGCCAGCCTTGAAAACAGTAGGAGACATAAAAATAAATAAATAAATAAATAAATAAATAAATAAATAAAAGCATCCCACATCCCTTCATATTGGTCACGGTGATGGAGATGAAACCTACTCTGCTCGTAGCCGCTGCACTTCTAGCTCTGCTGATTTGTTAACTCCGTGAGAGGTGACAGCGCTGAGCTCAGTCCTCAGAGCTCGGACTTCCTTCTGCAGGGCAGCCGGGTCAGGCTTACCCACATAGGGCAAGGGTAGGGGGTAGTGTATCCTACAAATACAAAATAGTAGCTACAGTTATTTCTACTGACAGACATAACCAAAATATTGAGAAGCTAAATCTGTGGCCAACAGAGGGCGTCGCCAAACAAAAGGATGTTTAATATGTGACTGTGTAAACTTTGCAACAGAGACACAAACCTGTCAAACTCCACAGTGTAAATGAGGATTAGATATCTTTTGGCAGTGAGAGCAGATGACTGCTGATGGCCGCGAGGACGACTAACCACTCCTGCTTTTCTGTTCCGTAGCAGCTCCAGGTCAGCATAGGTCAAGAGGTCGAGTGTAACAGAATCAGTCGTCTGCAGAAAAAGCTCAAGTTAACTGGGCAACATCAGAAATAAAATAGACTTCATAGGGGAAAAAAACATATTAAAAATGATAAAATGTTTTTATGATGGTATTACTCCTTCTGCCTGACTAAAAATGTTTTTTTTTTTTTTTTTATCTATCTACGTCATTAAATTTACATGAAAAAAAGACTACTCAGTGTCAGTCAGTCTCCCTCATGTCCCCTGACCCACACACTACCCAGCCACGAGGCCACGCCTCTTACAGTTGTTGTTCCGTCACTCATTGCATTTTTTAAATTTGCTGAGAGAGAGAGGGTTTCACTGTCTTTGCACAAATTTGACTGTGGTTTTGTGGTCGTATTACTTTGGTTTTAGCCACAAACGACAGGACTGATGTTTGTTGAAATAGCGCACACACAAATCTGTCTCTGTGTGTGTGTGTATTGTGCATGTATGTATATGACAGTTCAGTTGAGACCAATTTACTAAATGTACACAAATTTCCAATTGTTTCTCTTATTTTCCTCCAGGCCCCTGTTCCTGTGCATTAATGACAAGGAGAGAGGGAAAAAGACAGCTCGGGAGAACTGTACATGTTTGCGTTCAAGTGGAAACATCGAGCTCGAATGAATGAGTCTCGCCTTAGCTCACACAGCCTCGAGCAAATCTGTCCGTTCACATCTTTCTATTGACTTTGTATGGATTTGTGCCACCTCTACATTTTCTTCATTTACATCTGAGTGCACTGTCAAACAAACCTTTCTAACAGCTGACTCCAACATGCTACAGAAAATGGGGAACTGCTTGAAGTTGCCAGTTTTGCGGGTCAGGTCTTCAATGTCTGAAAAAAATAATTTAATAGTATGAGTGAGACTATTTGTGCCTGAGATGACATTTAATCTATGAAAAATGTACGCTAATACTTACATGCTGGATCAAAGTCCCCCCTCCACTGATCTGCCGTCATTGAGTCGGAGATTTCGACTATCAGCAAACCCTTGTCCACCTCTATCTTCACAGAAAACTCCACTCCTCGAAACACAATATCCTCCATCACCTCAGAGCCCTCCTCCATCGTTCTGCGTCTGTGTTGGAGAAATCAGTTATGCCTATGAATTAGGAGAAACTAATCAACTAACTCCTCTGCTGCTAAAAAACAACTGGGTGATGTCAGTGGGATATTTTACAAGCTTCTGTATGGTTAAACATGCCATATGTCATAAATATCTAAAGCCTGACTGTATCCCTTATCTGACCAAAAAAAAATAATGTTCAACATCTTGCAAATCTGCAAAAAACAGGAGAGCTCAAAGATAACAGTAACAGCACTTGTGTCATAGTGTGGTAGGGGTTTAGGATTCAGATCTCTTGCCTCCCAGCAGAGCCTCAGAGCAGAACATAAAACAAGGAGGTATAGCCACTATAAAAAAGGACAGATACTTGTTAGCTATAGATATTATTTCTCAGAGGTGCGCCAGCTAACTGCCAGTGGCATTAGCATAGTTATTTTAAACGCCTCCATATCATTATTCTGGCTGTCTCTCATATTTCACCTGGCTCGTCTCCTTTTCATCTAAACACACCGCGAGGGGCGGTAGCGAGCCGGCCGAGTCCATTGCAAAAGGTGTCATCATTTTTATTGTAAAAAAAGTTGTGGTTGGAGGGTCATATCATATGTCGAGGACTCAGCAAATGTCTACAGTCATGTTTTACGAGGTAAGTTAATTGAGTCTCCTTTGCTGCCTTACAATGCTTGCAATGTCAGATTTCGCGCTCGACTTCACTTTCTCCCGTGCGGGGAGAAAGAGACCGTCTGTGTTAAATCTGTGTTAACCTCAAATTTCACTGTAGTTACATGCACAGAAAACATTATGGACGTTGGGGGTGTTGCTTGTTTAGCTAGTTCACGTTAAGTTTGAGGTCGGCTCTGTGTAATTGATAATTGCGGGCTTCTGGTGTAAAACTAACGCTACGCTATCTTCTACATCTCTGTCAGTAGATCAGCTAGCAGGAGTTAACATCTTCGCTCTGGTAACGTCAACTGACCAACGTTAGCTAAGGTTAGCTAGCATGGACATTATCGTTAGGTTAGTTAGCGCTGGGTCACACAAGTTAGTCAGCTGGACTCGCAGCTAGCTAACCAAGCTATCTGTAAGTGAACCACGTAACGTTATTCAGTGGGCGAATAAACGCCAAACAAAAATACGTTAATGTTACCTTTGGTTGCAGTAACGATCCTTAATGAGGTTGCGTTAAGCTGTCAACACATTACTACTCGTTGGAGACACATCACGGTGCGTTAGCTAGGTGAAGTAAATGAAACAGCCAGCCGCTTGACTGCTGGTACAATACAGTCCACAACAATTTGTAAGCCACCGGCACCGTGGAGACTGAAGCGGTTCAACAACCGGGAACCGTTAAATTCTTCTTCTTCACTTTGCTCTGACGCTGCTGCCTCTTCCTCTACCTTCGTTTAACGGAGGCTCGTCGCCTCTCAGGCGTACCGCTGCCCTCTACAGGTAGTGAACAGACATTACCTCCACAGTGCTACAAGATTACAAGATGATACTGAAAATGAATAATAGTGGAAGAATAAGTGAGTAAAAGAAGCATCATAACAATTTAAATGCTCCAATATAAGTAAAAGTCCTGTACAAATAAAGAAGTATCATCCCTGATAATATTGCTGCAGAAAAATGCAAATGTCCTTTAAAAATGCAAATACTGAAAGTATCACAAGTAAAAGTACTAATGCAGAAAAATTGTGTTTGTATATATTGTTGGATGACTCTTGCATTTATAATTTGTAAGCAGAATTTTACTGTTGTAGTTAGGAAAGTTTGATCTTCAACAGTGAATCATATTTTATAAACTGATCAACTTTTGTCTATGCAAAACCTTAATCTGGATGCATCTAAGTAAAGTATAAATACCCTTTAAAATTGTAGTGTAGAGGTAGTTACTTCCCCCCGGACCGTCCATCTCATCTCATGTTATGTTATGATATGATATTCAAACCTTGAATATTTCTTTGGTGTAGGATCTGCAGCCCATAAAAAAGATACGAAAGCTGCAATTAATTCAAAACAGTGTGACTAAATTAGTATATAATTTATGATCTGATGGACAGACAGAACCACGCATTTCTTCATATTTGTGAAGCTGTTACTAGTACATTTATAAAGTAAATCAAAATTATAATAGTATTTATAACATGTTATATATAAAATATTCCTCCAATCCACAAGTAAATTTACATAATTGTGTCAGCATAACAACATCATTTCAAAACTTTGAACTTTGAACTTCCAACTTCATGTTCAGCCTTCCACTGTTTGGTTAAGTGGTTAATAGTGCTTCCTGTAAATGTTTGATGAACCAGTTGCATAAGATCAGAGCCGCCCCTGACATATGCATGTCTTCACTCAGTCTTGGTGAAGGGCAGTTTCCACGGAGACGTTGTTCACCCATTAAGCAAACAGTGGAGTGACTGAGTCTGAAGTCTGAGGTCCTTGCTGCCTGTCTGTAAAGATGCAGAAAAACACAGGCAGCAGAGGAGTGTGACCCAGAGTGTGTGTGTGCTAAAGAATGGCTGACTGAGATTTTTTGGTCTTCCGATGCAGAACTCCGCATGGAAGACACACAGAAGTTGCGGGACTTCATCTCTCCTTGCTATGACTCCCAAGAAAACTCAGCAGTGGCTGCAAGTGGTCGGACATGCAGGTTTGTTTATTTGGTCTCATTTGTCTTTAATTTTGTTCCTCAGCAGGTCTAATTCTGGTAAAAATATGTCTTGTGTGTCCTTTCCTCTGAGTCTTCTTTTCCTTGCTTGTCTTCACAGGGAGCTTTCATGTTGGGGATTATGGCACACTGCTGAAGAGGTTTTGTGAGGAGGAGCAACAATGCTACCATAGGCTCATGGAGGACGCTTTGAGGCCCTTTGTTCCAGCCTACCACGGTGTGGTGCAGCGGGACAAGCAGGATTACAACATGATGGATAACTTGCTGACCCATTTCAACACACCTGCCATCATGGACTGCAAGATAGGCAGTCGGTAAGTTTTAAAGGGCCAATTTTTGTCACTGAGAGCAGCTGAAAGAGTTTTCTTTCGGGCAAATTCGAAGGAGGAGACGTATAGTGCAGCATTAATTCTGAAAAAGGCCTTATAATTTAAAATATATCCTGAATATCAAAGACTACATCAACGAAAATAGTCATTTAGTAATAAAATGAGCAGAAAAAGTTTTCTTCTAAGGAATAATAGTTGTTTAAATAACCCAGTAACTTACTCACAAATACTCAGTTAGGGCTCAAACTGTTTTAGAGGCTGAAATACAACATTATAAAACTATAAATTTAATAATAGCTTAATTTAGTTGCAGTTGTCAGACATAGAAAAAAGATTTTCATGTAAGCAGTATTTCTAAATATTAATATATAAATAAATAATATTAATAACAAATGAGCGTCTTTTACTCATATTATTGGATCTTATTTAAAAGCAATGTGTTCTTCTTTGAAGCTTTGTTTTTTCAGTTATGATACGCCTTTAATACAATAAATATGTGCACAATAAAGACAGTGAGGCACTGTCCTTCACAGCACATACCGCGAGGAGGAGCTACTGATGGCCCGAGAACGGCCCCAGCCTCGTAACGACATGTATAAGAAGATGGTGGCCGTGGACCCAGAGGCCCCAACAGTCCAGGAACGAGCCCAGCAGGCAGTGCTGAAAACCAGGTACATGCAGTGGAGGGAGACGCTGAGCTCCACGACAACTCTGGGCTTCCGTATTGAAGGATTCAGGGTAAGCTCATCGAGGATGGTCATGTCATGGATTCATCTTGATATATAGGGAATAAATGCTGCTAGCTTGGCAATCTTTGAAAAATGCATTTTATTTTTTTTGCAGCAATTAAATGTCTATTTTCATAGTCTGATAGCTGCAGATTTTGCATCATAATGCTGTAATCTGCATGTTTCCTGTGCAGAAGGCAAATGAAGAATGTCACACAAACTTCAAAAGGACCAAAAGCAGAGAGCAAGTGATGGAAGCTCTGAACAACTTTGTCGAGTCCAATACACACATTGCGGTGAGTGTGACCCACTGACTTTAATGTACTTGTAGATTCGTTTTTCCTTCCTCTCTTGTAAATCTTGTATCTTTCCCTTCAGTGGGGCTATCTGAGACGGCTGAAACAGTTGCGGCAGGTCTTGGAGGTGTCAGACTTCTTCAGGACACATGAGGTTAGATGTGGGACACTTTTGTTGAACAGCGTAGTAAATGTTTTGATCAGGAAATGTAAAGGAAAGCACCACTGAGTTTGTTCCGAAATCTATGGTGCCCATTTTTTGTTGGATGGTGTAGGCTGATTATATCCAGTAGCACATTTGTCCAGTGGTGGAACTTTTTTTTCTAACAGCTGTATCCCTGCAGGTTGTGGGCAGTTCCTTACTGTTTGTACACGACTGGACTGGCAGAACAGGAGTCTGGATGATTGACTTTGGAAAGACAGTGGCCTTGCCGCCGCACCTCACCTTGGACCACCGCACTCCCTGGGTAGAGGGCAATCGAGAAGATGGCTACCTGTGGGGTCTGGACAACCTCATTGATATACTGGGCAACATGCTGCCACTGACCTGAATGCCACTCTAAACGTGTGGAAATTTACTCACTTCACCACTCATAAGTGCAGAATGACTGCAGATGCACTGGCTTCTGAAATGGTTGTCAGAATTGCGGGAATGTTTATTGGAAACAGTATGAGCGTGTAAAAAATAAATAAATTGTAATTGATTATTACAATCAAGTCAATACTTTACAGAACAGATTTTTGCCAATAAATTAGGCCAAAAGATCATTGCTGATTTATGGAATCTCTGAGTAACCTGAGCCTGGTGAGGTTTGACCACTGAATAGACCTACACTCACCTGTATTGCACCGACACTAACACTGAGCACACCCTGTAAGAGCCAAACACAAGCTCAGTTTCCAGCCTCAGCAGGAGATGTCCGACCCTACTGTCTTGAGATGACCTGCTCATTAATTTCCGGAAACACGTGGCACTGGCAATTATAAGCTAAAGATATGGCTGCCCCCCTCTATGGAATCATAGGAGTGCCATAAAAAAGAATAAATCTGGGAAAGAATAAGACAATAAATGTTGAAATATAAAGAGAAATAAATAAAAGAATAAATAAATGTGGATATATAAAGACAAATATTTTTTTCCTTTTGCTTTTCCCTTATTGCTTTTGCTATTCCTTGAAGGGCCAAGCTGTCAATCAACTGGCTTTGGACGGGCCTTCCTGCCCAGGATGAGAAATCAATTCATGCACACATGAGTCCTGCTTTGCTAGGAGCTTTTTAGCGCAGACAACAGGATGTAGACATGATGCGGACTCGCGCATGCACAGTGTGAACGTGGTAGCGGTTTGTTTGAATCGAGGAGGAAACATCATGGCAGAAGCAGAGCAAGAGTTGAGGAGAGGTCAGTACTGCTCAGTATGTGGAGGAACATTTCAAACCGGACTATGTTTTGAGGATGGTGGAAGATGTCATGGATAGTTAGGGGCAAATATCTGCGCTGTTGCAACTCCGTTGCCACTGTTGCCACTCTTGCAGATTACAGCATGTAGAAAAAATATGTCTCAGCAAATTAGAAATAGACCTCTCCATGCAGATGACCAGATAATGACGCACACATTAGGAAGCAAATCCTTTTCTTCCTTTCGCTGATTCAAACCGCTACCACATTTATACTGTGCATGCGCAAATCCGCGTCGCGGATTTTCTTTAATTTATTTATTTTTATATTTGCACGTTTATTGTCTTATTCTTTCCCAGATTTATTCTTTTTTATGACACTCCTATGACTCCATACCCCTCTGGTTTGAGGTGATCAGTAGTTTAAATGTCACACTGTGTCATTAAAATGGTGCTAAAACTATGATGCTAAAAAGTGGACTTTGTTTGGAGTTTGTTTGCCTCACTATTATCATCATTATTCGATAAGGTTTGAATGCATTATTTAAATGCATCATAGTTTGCATAAATATGCTAAATATTAGATTGTGAAATCATCTCACATTTATGTATTGGAGTAAAGACATTCCACCGTTAAGAAAACACTCCACTTTGAGACTTCAATGGATGTCAATGTCAAGTTAGGAGTCCAACTATACATAATGTTAGTAGTTGAGATTAATATTAGGTAGGTGTTCCTTGTGGTCCAGCAAGATTAGAACTTTGCACATAGTGATATATGGGGTTAATGGTTTAATTTTCACATTGAATTTTATATTATTTTCAGTCTTGTCTTTGCACTTTTAATTAGGAGGGGCTAGCAGTGTGGCAATGTCATTTGGTTGGTCCACCACTTTGGTCCAGACTAAATATCCCAAAACTATTGAACGGATTGGCCCAAAGTTCATGGTCCCCTGAAGATGAACCCTAAGGACTTTGATGATCCCCTGACTTTTCCTCTAGCACCACCATGAGACATTTGACATTTGAGTGAAATGTCTGACTATTGGATTGCCATGAAGTTTGGTTTCATCTTGCGCCATCAAAAATTTTATTTGTCCAATACTTTATACCTGCTAAACATCAAAATGTTAACATTGTCATTGTGAGCATGTACGCATGCTGATGTTAGCATTTAGCTCAAAGCACAGCTGTGCCTCACAGAGCTGCTAGCATGACGCTCCTTAATTTTCCTTCCTGCAGCTGACACCTCCACCAGATGACACCATCTTTTTTCTCAGTACCGGTTGTTTGTTGTGCTGACTCATGCTAATTTTCACTTTTCTGAAAATGAGCCTTTTGGCTAAATTGTGCATTAACAGCGCTGTTTATTGAGATGCACTGTTCCTAAATAAACTGAATGAGTAACGTAATAAAGATATATATTTTAGTAAATTGTATATTAAGATTGGTTGGGAGTACTTGAAAGGGAAAAGTGAATTGTATAATACTGTGCTAATTTTGTGCCAATGCCATGTTTAAATCCTGAATTATATATATATATAGATTATTTTGTGTGTTACTTAAAGCACAGCATGAAGCTCATCATCTGAAAACCCTTTTACAAAGTTAATTTATATTTTATTGTTTAGTTATTTGTTATTGTAAAAAGTAGAAAGTGTATCATTTGTAGAAAGTAATGCATTGATGTATTCATGCAGATCGGTACGTACTCACATGCATTACACGTCATTAAAATACCATGTAAAAGTGTAGATATGCAGTCCTGTAAACCTGAACAGATCAGAATATTAATCAAACTGTAAAGTGCAACACCTGATACAGGGCTGACTGGTGAGATGAAGGCAGATGTGCTCTCTTGTCTTCCACACCTGTCCACTCCTGTCATTCAGCCATCAGACGGCAGGCAGAGGGAACCCCTGCCCTTACGTGCAGCACCAGATGAGATTAAAGGGATGAACAGACAGAGAAACTGAAAGTCATGCTCAACAAATCCTCCCACACAGTCTGCAGCAACAACAAAAAGCCCTCTGAGAGGGGTGCACAACCACGGTCTGATCTTCTGGCTACTGAGCAAACCCCACTGGAGCAGTTTCGAGTTGAGTGTCTGGCTCAAGGGTACCTCAGCGGTGGTAAAGATACTGGGGCAAGTTCTGCTCTTATATTTCCCCCACTTAAATTGTTGCTGCTGAACTGGCGAGCTTCTAGTCACATGACACTTCTCTAATGTTTAGGCCACCGCTAAACATTAGTTTCAGTAGCAGAGGAGAATCGAGGTTGATGCTACTCTTCAATCACGACCTGAAACACCTTGGTAGAAGTAACTGAGTGATTAAAGGACCAATTATATGAAGCAAACCCTTTGCCACTCGTAGCTGTTTAAGGTGGAGTTAAACTGAGGTTTGGTGAAGGCTTGAAAAAGATGAATAGTGCTTTTAAAATGAAGAGATGACTGCGCCAGTCAGGGTGTGCTCAAAGACCGAGGGGGCGGGCAGGGGATGATGATGTCAGTGTGTGACAGATGAAACATCTGACAGCCTTTCAGTTGGCAGAAAAAAACTCAAGAGCGTTCCTCTCGCCGGTCATTGTTCAGCAGATCCATGGAACGAGCACAGCAGACCAGAGGAGCTCAGGGAACGGACACTGCTGTCAACAGGTACTATGTGTCTGTTTTTTTTACTTTAAACTTTGACTATTTGATCTGTGTGTGGATTACATATCATCATATATCATCTGACTAAAAATGTTTTCATGAATTTAGTGTATTTTTTTATTATAAACATCTTTATGATATACTGATTTAACCAAAGTGTAGCATGTTTTCAGTCAGATTTTTTATGCTGAATAAAATACTAATAAAATATTTACATTGTAGTAAACATACTACTAATGTGTGCCTTTTTTGTTTTCTTACTTCTTCTCTTCAGGTGATTCAGATAATTTTTTTCCTAAATGATCAAAGTAGCCCTTAGTAACCTCCTCCAACAGATGTTTTTCAAACCTTTGCAATTTTAGAGCTGCATGTATTGCTGTGTATGTAAACCAAAAGTGCTTTATACAGCCAGTGCATGTATGTTGTGTGGCGGGTGATGTAACACATACTGTGAGTGTGTGACTGGCGGAGGCGGTGCATGTTGTTGCCGTGGTGTATCTGTGCTGCTGCTGTGCTCATGGCTCAGAGGAGGGCTGCTGGTGGCTGCTGCTGCCCCAGGGCGCCCATGAATGAAGACAATGCCCGTTTCTTCCTGCTGGCTGGGCTCATCCTGCTCTACTTATTGTGCGGGGCGGCCATCTTCTCAGCCCTGGAACATCCCTTTGAGCTGCACGCCCGCCACCTCTGGAAACAACAGCTGGAAAACTTCACCCGACGATATAGGGTCAACCTGGGTGCCCTGCACACCCTGCTGCGGCAGTACGAGGAGGCAAACGGAGCTGGGATCAGAGTGGACACATTGAGGCCTCGCTGGGACTTTTCTGGAGCTTTCTACTTTGTGGGCACAGTGGTCTCCACTATTGGTAAGTCTTGAAGCTTTGTTGTTTTTCGGAGATGCTAAGTCAAAGGTTCTTAGATGATTCTAATGAGATACCAACCAAAATGGTACTGTTTATCAACCTTGACCTTGGAACCTTTCATTTTGTGTTTATCCTCTCCAGGCTTTGGCATGACCACACCAGCGACCATTGCTGGAAAAATATTCTTAATCTTCTATGGTCTCATTGGCTGTGCTGCCACCATCCTCTTCTTTAACCTCTTCCTGGAGAGGATCATCACGATGTTAGCTTACATCATGCGCTGGTGTCACGAGCGTCGGCTGAGGTGTGCTGGAGTTGGGGTGGTGTCGAGCAGGGAGGAGTCGTCCGGCGAGGAGGACAGCCTGGAAGGCTGGAAACCGTCAGTGTATTATGTGATGCTGATCCTGGGTGTGGCGTCGGTTGTGATTGCGTGCAGTGCCTCCACTCTGTACAGCTCCATGGAGAACTGGAGCTACGTGGACTCTCTCTACTTCTGTTTTGTGGCCTTCAGCACCATCGGCTTCGGGGACCTGGTGAGCAGTCAGAGACAGCAGTATGAGTCCCAGGAGGCCTACCGGCTTGGGAACTGCCTTTTTATCTTAATGGGGGTGTGTTGTATCTACTCACTTTTCAATGTAATTTCTATTGTCATCAAGCAAACTCTCACCTGGATCGTGGGTAAGCTGGTTTGCTCGGGTCGGCATCAGACCTGCTCCTGCTCTGCACCTAGCTGCCGGTGGCTCTGCTGCCCCTGCCTCCAGAACAAAAATCACAACCAGAGGCGTCTGCCTGCACACCTCAGGCAAAAGCGCCTAAAACGCAACACCGTGCAGCCCATCTCATCCCACTGCCCTCCTGGAAGACACCGCTACACGGAGGGCTCGGTGGAGACAGTGTGTGACAGCGAGACGGATGCGGGTGCAGTGGCTGACGGTGTATACGTGGGCCGCCGTCTGTCAGGAGAGATGATCTCAGTCAATGAGTTCATGGTGTCCAATAAGGTGTCTCTGGCACTGCTGCAGAAGCAGCTGAGCGAAACAGCTCATCAGGGCCCACGGCAGAGCTACGGCCATCAAAATGGATTCTCTGGTGGTGTGGGGGCCTTGGCCATTATGAATAATCGCTTACAGGAAACCAGTGTGGATAGGTAACACCACTAAGATGTTATTCTTCGGTTTCTCTATATTGGAGCCTTGATCCAACCTATTTCCTTAAGGAGTGATTTCAAGAAAGTCACCAATTTGTCCTCTAAGTATGACAAACCAAATTCTAAAAATAGAATAAATTCTTCGGCACCTCCCTGAGCAATTTCAGTGGAAGTCTATGCAGATAATAACAGACCTCCAGCTTGGATTCTGGACATCAAATAACTGAATACATTTTGTTCCGTGTAGAGAAAGAGAGCAAAAAGACGAAAACAATTGAAAGAATTCAACATGTGAAGAGGGGTCTGATGTCCTGAAGTGATTGGCCCATACAAAAGCAATCAGATGAAAGAAGCAGTGAAGGACCACTTAAAGGGGGACTGCTGATTCAAGAGTGCTGCAGAGTGATGTCCCCTGAGCTCCTCAGTAAATATGGTTGTAAGTGAGATGGTAGTTAGTATTAGTGACATGTGAACACAATGTCCTCTTAGACAACTAGTTGCGTATGTAAAACATTTGAATTGTGATTTGTATTTAAACAGAGCTTCTCAAACACATTACAGAAGCTCACGAGCACCGAGAAAGAGACATTTTAATTTGTTGATTGCTTCACAAGTCGCCCATCTTGTTCCATCAAGGCATGTCATTGAAATTCATAGTAATCATGGAAGAGCGCTGAGATCCAGGTTTTTTTTAACAGAGCACATCTAATCAAACGTGGCCTGTTGAGGACGTCCTTATGTCAATAAGTGCTGTACAAATAGTCGCAGGATCACATCAACGGAGCGGAGAGTAAGATTCAGGCTCTCCTCATCTAACTGGAGGAGATCCTTTACTATGCAAGAAAACCCATTTTAATGAATTCTGTGTCATTCTGTATCATTTGCGTGGCAGGTTTCCATCAGTGCTTGAGATGACGAGAAAAGCTTCCTCTTTAGAGATCTTACAAGAGACAAAATCATCCATTTTCTTCTAGTGGTCACGCTTGACCGTTACAATGAGAAAAATAGTTCTTCAGTGAGTTATTGTGAGTAAAAATACGACAAGTTGTCAGTCAAATATTTTTTATTTAGGTTTAAAACAATCATGATACTTAACATGTAACGTCTATACGCAGAAAATGACTCACTGAAATGATATAACAGTGCAGTATGATGCAGATAAAATGGCCCATCCTGAAACTGACCTGTTCTGATGCTGTTTGTTTTGATCAACTATATAAAAGATGAATAAGGCAGCACAGTACATATCATCCAACTTATGGAAAAAACACATTTCACATACACTGTACTGAAGAACGTGTTTAGAAACATGGTTCATATATTGAGAAAGAATTGCAAAAATGCATACATGTAGAAGTTATTCATGTAAAAAATATACTGATTGGTCAGTAAATATAGATTTTAGAGTATCTGGCCAATTTTTGGATACTTTTAGTTCAGTTTTTTTGGTCACAATCAAAACGCAACATGCTGTATTTTGATAATAATCTATCAAATGATTTTAACAAATAACTCATTCTCAACAGTGCTCCAGCCAAGTGGATCTTATTCGACATGTTTAAAATACACAAAAAATTTGTAAAAGTAAACCGCTCTTCATGAAGAGTTTAGATTGTGTGAAATGTATTTTTTCCTGACTAAGTGTGTGTATGTGTTAAGACTGAATTAGTAGAATTAAATATTTAATCAATGTTAGTCACTTTCGACCATGAGGGAAAAATATGCATTCGTGCACTCCCATCAGCTGGCCTGCTGTTAGCACTGTTAGCACTACCGGTTGAAACAAATGGATATGTGTTAGCTGCACGCTAGCTTTTGGCTAGCACTGACAATGTTTCAGTCAACACATTTTTCCTTAAATTATTCTTTTATACAATCTATTCCTAAAATATCATCTTTAAAATATAACCCTACATATACTCACATTCCTTGTCTTATCCAATGAAAATGTACAATTTCACAGTTGGCTGTTATTAATTTTCATTTGAAATTATCACCTGTATCTTCTGTTCACTGAATATGAGGCAGAGGTTTGTTGCTGGATCAGTGTCTCGAAGTACGTTTTAAAAAATGTCCTTCTTGTATAAATATAAACTGTATCAGGCTTTATTAGATCTATTTTTGCATTGTATTTGTTATGACACGATTCTGCTTGCTGGCATGATGTAAACAAACGTCCCTGTCTGTTAATCATCTCCCTTTTTGTCAAATTGCACATATGAAGAAAACAGTTTTAATATTGACATTAATTACAATCCCTCCATGGGTCCTTGGAGACAAAATCCAGCTGGGCTTCTCAGGAGCATCACAGGCCCTGGAGAGACAGTTAATGGAGAAAATAATGGTGAATATACTGTGCATAGTGAAGGAAATAACATGTCTTTAGTTTAGAATGGGGCATATGTGTAGTTTGTACTCACATTTGGCATTGTGGGCTTGTGTGTCTCTCTTTGTTGATAGTAAGCAGAAATAATGCAGTTCCTTCTGTAACACACAGACGTAGCATGGTGTCATTTCCCAATACAGGATATAGATGCACACATGCACACACATAAACACTCATTTTGTGTCTCTTACTTGCTCTGTATGCCTCCACCTGGTGGTAATCCAGGGATGACAGTGGATGCGAGGACTGTGAGGACAGACAGCAGGTCAGGTTCCTCCCCTCTGGCACACAGCTCATCATAAATCTCTGTCAGATATTAGAGCAAAACATAGAAACAAACATATAAGCACATTTGGAAAGTTTCTGGCAATTCTTTCAAGCTGTACATGCAACTTAAAGAATAAGCCTGGAGTTATTCTCCATTTTTGACATTAATAACAAACCAACAACGCGTTAGTCCGTCTCTCTATAATTTCAGCCCCAAGACTATTGGTTCTTGCCAAAGAAGTACATCTTTAAAAATGGGTCAAACACAAATATAGTTTTATTTTTTTAAGTAATCTGCAAATAAGCTGGGCACTGCAGATTTTAGCAAACGTTACTCAAACAGGAGGAAATAGTGCTAAACAATAGTGTTGGGGACTATTTTCAGCTGCGAATTAATACGTATTTGGTGTTGTAGTGAGTATTTATCATATCAGGACAGTATACTGTATGAGGGATTGACTCAAAATAAACTACAGTGCCCGTGTTCATGGTAATGAAGGAACAGGTCACCCTGCAACGGTGTAGCTTATTGATGTGTTTTAATAGTTTTTGGGCAACAATGGAGCTCTATGGCACAGAGGAATAAGCTAATAATATCATACTTTGGCAACATAGACAATACTTGTTATTGCCAGTAGGATCAATTCATGGTTGTTTTTGGTCTTTTCATGGGATTTGTTGACAAAAAAACTATAGAACATTATAGCCTTATACTTTAAAGGATTAAAAGGAGAACTGGTAAAAAGATGGGTGTTGATTGTTTTTGTTTTAGAATAAATTGTTGCCCTCATAAACCAGGACAAGTACAGAACAGTATCATCTCAGTATGATTCAACTGCAAACCATAAACCTCAAGAAAACAGAAAAGTGTCAGGATTTCAACAGTAAACCATGCCAAAAACACAGTCTCCAAATGCCTAATATGACAGTACATTGCCTACAGCGTCCCTTGTGTATCATCTATACCCACACACCTGCTACTCTGGACTCCAGCAGGTCCTCCAGCTTGGCCTCCTGGTGTAAGGCCTCTGCTGACAGCTGGGGGGCTCCAGGAAAGCACAGCAGGATAATGCTGATGTTGTCCAAGCTGCCCTGTGGAGCAAAGTGGTGTCAGCAGAGGTGAGTAATGATGGCCGACCTCAGAAATATCATCATAAGAAACATTATTTCATCCTGGGTGAACAGTTTTAGAAATAGATCATTTTCACCTCAAGGCTGGTGCACCAGTGTCACACAGATGCAGTGGAGTGTGGAAGAAGCTGTGACATTTTGAGGTCATTGTGCAGATCCAAGCTGAAGCACTGTTACATAACAGAGTGACATGATAGACATAACGGCCAAATAGAGTGCAGCATGTTTGTCAGCAAGTGCACATGTGGCCCATGTTTAGTTTCTTTGAATCTAAAGAAAATACAAGATAGACAATAAACCCAATTTCTTTTATTAATTGCCTTGAGGTTCTGTGAACCCTGGTTTTAAATAGGGGATGGTTTTAATGAGTGAATTTGTTTCACTTAAGGTATAAGATATACATTAATTAAATTATGGGTACAACATAACACAGTAAAACTTAAGTCTTCTAATATCTGAAAATTAGTTACTGTATTAACACCCTTAAATCTAGCAGCTATATTATGAGTGGAGCTGGCTGTAGTGGAATAATTATTCTCCCTCACTGGTCTGAAATTATTCTTTATGTATAAGGACGGCACAATGAGCAATTCTATGTTCTTGAACATCAACCTTCAACCGTCTGGCACTCTCAGGAGTGAGAAAGGCTGAAATGAGTCCTCATAGAAACCCAGAATAATCCCATCTAACCTGTTCTGACACCTCTGCAGTCTATTTTAAAGTTATTAAAGTTGTCATTGTTTTGTTTTTTTGCTTCCTGCCCAGCACCAAACGGCTGACAGACAAAGTTAGCGATCAAGCTACAGAGCCAGATATTTTTCTCAGAAATCGGAGGAGAGCTCCGTATCTGTTGGATGAGTAAATAAGCAATTGCTAACAAGTTTGCCATATCGAATTAAAAGAGGATAATATTTTGATGTTTCATTAGCACAGATTTAAACTTCCAAACCAGTAAATCTCTTCAGTTTCATTGCAGTGCCAGCAACCATGCGTGTACATAAACCAAATGGCAAACCTAAAACCACAATATTACATAGATCTTCACCAAGTAAACTTCAAACCTTTTATCTTTGTGAAAAAGTCATTTGCATACAGTAAGTAGAAAGAAAGAACCAGGCCAACAAGTCTTCAGGTCATTTTTATACACAATGTATCAAACAGATGGTTCCTTATTTACCACCTGTCTGATCAAAGATAGAAAACTTAGATTAAGAAAAGGTGTGAGTGGAATGAATGTTTGAAAGCCTGAATGAAAGTAATTTAGAAGATTGATCGTGATTGATTAGGTGGGTGTAGTATTACTCAAATAGTAACTGTCCCTGAGTTACCTTCATAAAGCTGAGCTCTTCTTTCAAAAAGTGGAAATAACCCCGGCAGCCTTCAGATTAAGCCAAAGCAACTCAACACAGCTTAAGGGATTATGTTATTACATAAATCCACAACCCATTAAAAATGATGTAACACAGTTTTACGCTAAAATTGTGTTTTGTGTTTATAATCAGTTAAAAGGATTTGCCATTTAAACTAGTGAACATGTAGAAATGCACAAGGTGCTGGATCACTTTGTAATTTAGAGGGATAAAGATAACAGGCACACTGGTTTTACGCAGCAGGTTCTGACCTTATAGAGACAGAGGTCAATGACTTGAGTGCAGACATCCCTCAGGTCAGTGCAGACACGCAGCCGGTTGTGGATGAAGGCGCACAGGTCCTCGTTGCTGATGGTGTCCCACACCCCGTCGCAGGCGAGCACCAGGAACTCATCTGCTGGTGAGCGCTCCACCACACACACCTCTGGCTCTGGTGACACCATCTGCTGGATGGCGGTCCGGTTCTCTGCCCCCTTGTAGCTGAAGTCCCCCAGAGCACGGGACACTGCCAGGGAGCCGTTGATCCGTTGGATGGTCACAGAACCGCCTGCGCTCTCAATACGCTCTTTCTCTAGAGGGCTGTAAGGTTTGTGGTCCTCAGTGGAGAAGCAAACCTGGCCAGACCGGCACAGCATGGCCCTGGAGTCACCACAGTTGGCAAAGTAGATGTAATACGGCGAGATGAGAGTGGCCACCACAGTGGTACCACCCCTCTCCCAGCCTTCTCGACGGGCCACAGAGTGCAGGTGCTTGTCTGTTTGCAGGAAGCCCTCGATGATGGCTCCTCTCACCTGTTCAGGGTCGTCCTCTGGTCCCATTCCACCTGTGTGCACAAACAGATACAATGTTGGAATGCTTTGTGTTTTCTGAATCCAGCATCCCATGAAAACACATCATTACATAGAATAGGATAGATATTTGCAGAATGCAATGAGAAATAATCATGGTATTGATGTCTAATAACAGGGAGAAATCATCAATTATTGCTTTCACTGTTATTCTCTAGGAAAAAAAAGATCAGAATATCTTAAACATAGCTGAGCATCATTACAATGGATCAAAAAACTTAATCATTGATTCAATCTGTTCTAATCATTTCGTTCATGCATTTTGAGTTGCATTTCTTTCACCTGTGGCCAGGATGTGACCCAGAAGGTGCTGGGAGCAGTACTGTGCCACCGTGCTGCCTGCATGACCATCGAACACAGCGAAGAAGCTCCAGTCGGCCAGCTCTCCACCCAGCTGTGGCACACAGTTGTGGAAGTCCTCCATGTTGGCCCTCCAGCCCTGCATGCTTCCCAGGGCGTAGGTGAGGCCCCAGCGGGCGCAGCCCTCCTCTGCTAGCTTGTCCAGGACCGGCCGGTCCAGGTAGGGGCTGGGGATTACCTCCTCCTTCTCCCCCTCCCCTGGCTGCTCTCCCTCTGCTGCTCCTCCACGGCCCCCCTTGAAGAAAGAGCTGACCCTCTTCTCCGTCTCTTTCACCAGCTGCCGCATAAACGCAGGCATCTCCACGCTGCCTTTCCTGGCTGTCCTCATGGCTCTAATGCACAGCTGATGTGAGGAGAATCTTCTTTTATCCCTGCCCCGGTGTTTGTGGCTGGGATGGAGGGCTGAGCTAGGCCTGATGCTCTAAGGCTCAGAGCATGGCTGCCTGAGCTGATAGATGTTCAGTGCTGGCTGCTCACCCCCCTCTCCCCGCTCATCTCCTTCCTCTCTGGAGACCTCACTGATCAGCGCTTTCTCCTCCATTCATCCTGCCTCTCCTCCTTGTTTGGTCTCTCCTCTGTACTGCTGTGATTTCACCTTCTCCCTCGCTTTTTCATCGCTCTTCCCTCTTTCACCAGCTCTCCCATTGCCTTGTTATTTTCCCCTGCCTGCGCTGTGATTGGCTGGCTATTTGTGTGCACCAATCCCTGCCTAACTTGCATCATCACTGTCATGTCTGAGCTCACCCTCTCTCACTGTCCTCCTATCTGCAGCTCTGCCCCTCCCACATCTTGATAATCTCAACCTTTGATCGGTTGGGATTACGGGCTGCCACTGTTGTGGATTATAGGACTGTCGGCCATTTAGCACACAGTGTGTGACTGACAAAGAAGACATGCGGAAAAGAAGTCTTAGTTTCATTATGCACACAGACGATCCCTTTAAACTGACATTTCACTGTTATACATTAAACATGGTGACAGTGCATGTACTGTACCTCCGCAGGGATTCATGACTCACCATCCACCAAATATAACCTGAAATCAGAGCTGCCTTAATTCTTTAATTATGAGTCAGATTGGACTCATGTGATGAGGGCAATAAGGGAAGAATGGGGTAAAAACCGACGACACCACCTGGGGAACTGCACCCCAGTAAATACTGTCTCACAAAACCTTGAATATTATTTTGAAAATCGAGGATAAGGCACACAGACTCATTACTGACACAAGACAGAGAGTTTTCTCTCTTGTTTTCACAATAAACCAAATGTTTTATTGAAATAAATTAAAATAACCAGATAGGCCAGGACAGAAGCTGCTGGGGAGGAAAAAAAGAATAGCCAAATGAAAATCACTGAAACCAATAAGGGGAATAACATGCTGTGCATGTTAAGTGACCACTTTAACTACATATCTGTAACAACAAACACTACCAGCCACGACAGAGACAGAGGACAGGAACCACAAAAAGTGAACATAGGCCAGCAGGCGCCTTGTATGATCTGGCCCTGATTAGGGAAGTGGTTGGGGGAGGAGTCAGGCCTGGGGCTGCGTTCACTAAAACTACACATGATGCTATATTCACCTGCACTAGGGGAGCATTCCCCACCATGTCTGCAATGTAATAAAATATTTTGCTTGTAGTGACCCTGAACATCCTGTGTGCTTAACTTAACTTTACTGTGCGCTTTGGACTGAACTGTTCTATCTAAATATTTGTAAATGATACATTCAGCTGCATTCATGGCTCATCCAGTTCTCTTCTCACTTATAAATAAAGCAAAATCTGTTATAGGCTGGATTAATCATGCGTGTCTTTTTGTTCAAACTCTTTCTAAAATAAAATGGCAAAGAAAAAAGCCACATTATTATTATCATTATCCACGAATGTGTATGTTTTCTATCTTTATAGAGACAAGAAAATTGTAACTCTAATTCAAAAGAGATAACGGGGCAAAGATGATTGCATGTCTTGACTGTATATTTTATTCTGAACAAGCAGAAATGCGATTTTGGTTTTGCGTGATTATGCATGACTTACAGCTGTTTGGTTTGGCACTATTCCCCGAATAACAGCTTAAATCTGTGGAGTCAGCCAGGCTCACATCGCCGCGCTCTGTAATTCTTCACATACTTTGATATAAGGGTGGACACTCCGCCAGTCATGCTACTTTAAACTGATATTTAAAGTAGCAAAGGATGGAGAAGCTGCTTTAGATCAAACTCACTCGTCATGGTGGTGTTAAAGCAGCTTGCCACAGAGGTACACGCAGTGTAAACAAACCTCTGAGTTTGTGTGTGCTCCAAAAACCCAGGAGATACCTGAACGTGGTGCATCCCTACTCCTGCAAAAAGTGTTTTGAAGGGGCAAAATAGGATCTTATTATTAAGATCTTTATTCATAGCGGCAAAATGTGCAGTTAGACAAAATTAATGATCTGGAAGAATTCCAGCAAACCAATGTGAAGGGCATGCTATAACAACATACAGTGCTCAAAAATATCCTCCACAATAGTCTGTACTGTACCATACAGTATCTATTGTACCTGTAATAATAATCTGGATATTACTGTAATGTGAGGAGACCTAGCTATCTGGCTGCAACATGGGAATATCTGCTTCTAAGCTAATTGCCAAAAACAAATTGGAGTATGAATCATTATCCTAATAATTAATCCTTATAAGTTACGGTGTTGCACTTTCAGACTGTGAGGTGTGTGTGGTTCCAGGTTTTAACTCCAGTAGTGTCATGAGAGACACTTGCAAGGAGCTGAAATGAAAGGCTACATAATTTTCACAGAATGAACCCTGCAGAGGAAAATGTCTGCGTATCCCTCTGGCATGCTGCAATATACAGCTGGAGGAGATAGCAGCCTGCTGGCAGTGGCTGTGTTCTCATAATCCTGACTGGTGATGATTTTGACATTAAAAGCTAAAGCTTAAATTCTCACTGACGCGGCTGCATGCGAAAGCCTCTGGGTGCAGGTCGGCCACCAGCTGGCTGATGAACCACGCGAGTCTCTGAAAGCTGAGGGACAAGTACATGCTGATGTCTCAGGTTCCCAATTTGAGTGTCTGTGTGTGTGTGTGTGTGTGTGTGTGTGTGTGTGTGTGAATCCAAACAGGGGGTATCCAATACAGGATAAAATTAGGCCAGCCAGGCCTTATATTGCTGACAGAGCTGGGGTGGCCAAAAAAAGCCTGGAGTGCAAGCCAACAGTGGAAACGCAAGGAAGAGAGGAGAGCAAGCAGGATCGCCGCTGAAATGGCCACCAAACGTAAGGAAATAAATGGAGACAGCTTTATGTAAAGTGAATCAGAGCAGACAGGGAACGGGTCCAGCTGTCAGGTGGAGGAGGAAGAGAGAATTTATCTTCCCCCCTCTGCTGGGCAGGTGTGAATACAGACAGGATGACCAGTCAAATACTGAGTGCAGCATGTCTTTCATTTGGTGGACAGGTGGACAGAATGGGACTCGACTAAATGAGATCCTACTGCTGATTGAATGTTGTTGTTTGTTTCATTCTTAAAGGTCCAAGTTCCCGTAAGAAAAGAAGATTGATGTGAAGCGTTTTCTTGTCAAGGCTATATTCTAGATGCTATTTTACTTTTGTTATTAGGATTAGTTATTATTATTATGCCATATTTGGAAAATGACTTCATAGGTGTAACAGCATGAGTATGAGTGTCTCTGTGTATATATGTTTAGATGTATGATTCCCGAGTGTTTGTTTTAATCCGATAATTACCTTGAGATTAACACTGGAGTTAGGAGGCTCATTTAAAGTTTTGGTGGTTGAAGATCTAATATCATACTGTGACTCATAGTGTAATTATTCCTTTATTTATTATTCATTCAGAAATGTGCAAAGTGCATTATTAAAAGCAAGGCATTCAGAGACGTCTTCTTTCCCAAAATATCTCCTTTTTTTGGCAAGAAAAGAGATGAATTGAAATTGCTACTGCTTAGGATGTCTTTGATTTGAATATAAGGCAATATTTTCTCATACGTTGCAGTTTATGTTACAATTTTTTTCTTGCAACAAATAGACAACATGTGTTTGATCAATATAATGTAGGTAGCTGTTTAAACTTATTCATATATATATATGACCATTCCAAACTTCATGTTCTTTAAAATCTCGAAATCTATGCTTTTAAATAACTCACTGTCCATTTTGCCTCTCATATAACTAAAACTTCTCTGGCACAGAGGGAGGGGTGTGTGTGTCACATTTCAGTCAGCAGCAGGTTTGTTTGTTTGTAATAAACAGAGGAAGAGAGAAGATGACCTGGGTCCGTTTGAATGCAGTTAGTAAGAATCACTCACACTCGCTGCATTTTGAAGTGGTGTCACTTTCACAGGACTTTGGAAAGCTGATATGAAACCATGTGAAACAAAGTCTGAGCCTCTTTGAACAAGCACAGCAACAGCAACATGTGATCTACCATTCAAATACAGGGACATGAGAAAACAGTTAAGAGTTAAAATGTCTGTAGTGAAGGAAGGTCACACGTCAGAGCAGCTCATATTATCTCGATTTGCTCAAATTGTTGTTTAAAACCCAAAAGAATATATTTTATACTGTGTATTGTATCTAAATATGATCAGGATGAAGACAGAAGGTGGCACGTGCATGTTATTTTAATGAGCAAGTTATAATCCCATGAGCCCACAACTTTTACTTAACAGTTATCTGTGCTTCTCCAGTGCTTGGCAGTACTTTCCTTACTATCAGGCATCTTTACTGCCACTTTTTCACCTCCACTGCAATTTCTCTTCACCCTCCTGTCATCTATTTAAGTGCTCATTTTCATTTTCTAACATGTGCGCATCTTCTTGTGCAGTCGTGGACCTGGTGTATTGGCGGAACATGAGGAGGACCGGTGTGGTGTTCACGGGGCTGGTGATCAGTCTGGCCAGTCTGTTCCAGCTCAGTGCCATCACCGTGCTCTCCCACATCTGTCTGGGTGTCATGTGTGTCACCTTCTCCCTCCGTCTCTACTATAAACTGCTGGAGCTGCTGCGCTGGAACCCCGGGGTCCACCCCTTCCAGTGAGTCCGTCATTGTTGATTTAGACATCGTTGGTTTGTTATTCCAACTTCAAGCCCACACCGAATGCTGCTGCACTGCTCTGTATGGGTCGAAACTTTCAATCATGTTGCACTTGTGGCTAAATGTAGGGCCTCAATTGTTTTGTATCACTTCAGCATTTAAATGTGGCAGATGTACGCAGCTCTTTGTGTCCTTAAGGGCCATTATGTGTGTCTCGGTCGCCAGGTCGTATCTGGATTATGACAGCACTCTGACAGATAAGGAGACAGTGATGCTGGTAGAGGAGGTGGTGCTGCTGATCGCGTTTGCCGTCACAGAGATCAAACGCCTGCTTTTCATCGACAGCATGGTCGACTCTATTAAGGTCTGAGTGTGATGATAAAATAATGACAGACACAATAGTATATGAACACCAAGTATTATTGCATAATTCAATTTAACAATCAAATCAAAATGTTTTCTGTGCTCTTTCTCTCAGTTTGTTGTGCTCCTGTATCTGCTGACCTATGTCGGCGTACTAACCAATGGACTGACTCTGGTGATAACTGGTGAGTTGCATGTTTACTCCTAATAGATTTCCTCTGACTGTGTTTCCTTATACCTAAACAACAGAATAGGTTGTTAGGCTGTCAGTGCCTTCCAACGTGACTTCTTCCAAAAACGAAAACTGATCTACCACCTCTATGATGAAGGTCTGGTTAGGTTTACCACTTGGTAAAAGTTAGGCAATGGTTTAAATAAACCAGCTTTGACAGGAGACAGGACACATACCTCTGTTTCCTGTTTCAAAGTCACAGGCTTCAGTGTCCAACCATCCAGCCTGACCTCGCCCCTAAGGACCCATTCACACACAGACATGTTGCTTGGAGAAATTGTTGTTTCAATTAGAATAAACCCGTACAATAGTGAAATAATAGAAATAATTTCTTCTTTGTTTAACAGCTGTGATTGCCATTTTCTCCATTCCTCTGTTGTACAAAAAGCAGCAGGTGAGAGTTTCATTTTTTTCACTGAATTTTTTGATAACATCATAAAACTACCACACTTACTCAAGCAGAAGAAAAGAGAGATTATAAACTAGTAATAATAAAAAAATAACTATGAAAATTACTAAAAAATATGAGTGCATGAACTGTACTTAAGAAGCTCGGGAAATACAGAATCTCTTTTGCTACAGGAACATATTTTAGTTAAACCATCTATGATGCCAGAGAAATAAAAGTTAGATGCAGAAATGCTTTGAATGCACTGACCTGTCTGTCATTTTGGTGACAGGTGCGGACAAGGAGGATGGTTAGAGCGGTCAAAGCTTTTGTAAAGAGAATCAGAAACCTGTAAGTAACCTGCTCCTATAATGTTCTTTTATGTGCTCTAAATGTCATGCTAACAAATATGAGCATCTTTTTGTGCTTTTTTGTCTTTTTACATCGTGTTGTGTTTTGTTGCAGGGGCCTCAGCCTGTATGAGTCAGTGAGACCCTCTTCTGCCCCTGAACCCGCCCCAAAACCTGCACCTGTGGCTGCACCTGCCCCCAAACAGAAAGCCAAGTCCAAGTAACTTGTTGGTCGTACGTTGAAAGCACCCACGATTTGGGATTTGGAAAATGTTGGAATGGTACATACTCTGTGGGGCCGCTCATTTCCATTTCTCCACCATGATGTTTGTTTATGGGAGCATGATTTAATCAATCCTGACAGCTGAAACAAAGCTGCCATTCACTCGAAGAGAGGGAGTGAAAGTGTATGAGGAAAAGAATTTTATTTACTGAGATGCTTTCTTTGGGCAGCGTATAATACAACCAGTTCACACAGTCATCTACTCCAAGCAGGGACAGCACAGAATAGCACTGTTTTTTTCTTTGATAACAAGTCTGTTTTTACATAACTAGTGAGCACTGTGTTCCTGCTGTGCTGCAGAATTATTCATAATGAAGCTGTGAATGAAGTATTATTGCTGCTTTCATTATTTAGCATCATTCATTGTTAGCTGGGTAGAATAAAACCTACATGAACATCACTTTCCATTAATAACATTAATGGTTTGCGCTTGGCACGTTACCTAAGTAACCTAAGTATTAGCAAAGGCTTTTTAAACAGCAACTCCTTACAACTTATATGAGAAAGAATGAGAGCATTGCCCTCTGCTCTTCATGCTAATTGCATTTAATCAGGTACAAACAGTGACTTCCTGCTGCTCTGGGGGGGTTAGTGATTAAAAGTGTAGCAACAAAACAACTCTGAACAAGTGAGAGCAACTTCAACTGTCCTGCAGTAACTCCAACTGCATTTAGATTGATTAATGGTGCAAAAAGACACTGCTTTATGGCACAAAACAGCAGCAATTTTTACTTTGCAGAGAAGAGACAACAGAAGCATATTTTTATATTGTTACTGTTAGTTTAAACTTCCAGTGACTTATTTTTAGTTCTGCTCGGGGGCAGCGGAAACAAGCTGTGGACCCAAGACTGAAATATTATCACCTTTTAAGTTGATATGCTGAACATGCTAGCAAAGAGTTACAAATCCAGCAGTTAGAGAGCAACATTAGCATTAGCATAGCAGTGCTTATCACTGACTCCTTGAGAGAAATATCTGGCTGCTAAATGCTAAATAGGCCACTTTGTTCACCAGCTAGTGGCTAACTTTGTCTGTCTGTCATTTGGTGCTGGGCAGGTAGTGTACAGTGGGTTTTTAAAGCGTTTTAGCTGACTAAGACTTTGAGAGTGGTGAAACCAAGTTGTGGGCTGGAAAACCAAAGCAATGAGCTGAAAGATGCTAAAATGCTCTGTACAGCTGAGGGGAACTGCAGAGTTGGGTGATAATTCTCTGCGGTTTGCCACTACGAGCGACCCCTTTCACATACAAGCAGTCATATGATCTATTGTTACTTATAAAAATATTGATTATAGTGGCTTTAAGCTTGCCAGAATGAATTTGTCTCTTATTTCTCAAGTTGATCTTTCAAACACTTTTGGAGCAATGGAATAAGAAATGCTATTTGGTTATTGTTATGTTTGCTTACATTTGTTCTCACCTTTCACCTTTGGTTACTACACTATAACTATTTTCACAGGGACACACCACCGCCACCTCGTTTCAGTTTTCAGTTTCATAATTGTGTGAACCAGTTGCACCCACAACCTGTCTTCAGAGGACATTTCAGTAGATAAAACTACCATCTACAGATTTATAGCATTTGTAAAATATTTACCGCCATCATCAGACATTAGACAAAAAACAAGTTACTTAAATAAAGGATTGAGACACAAAAATGGGGCCATGTCTCACTTCCAAAAAACAAACCACCAAATGAGGCAGCATCACAACATGCACCACGGACAGCTCGTAAAGAGAAAAGTGCTTGAGGGGCAGTTTGACAAGGAGGTGGAGGTCACCGGCAAATACAAAAATCTCCACTTTAGGAGACCATTAAATTCCACACTTAGACTATTCTGTCTCCTGTGCAGATTTAGGAATTTCATGAAAAATTATGTTTTACTCAAGAAATTTCAGTCAGTCCGCAATATAATGATTGAATGCTTCCAGCGAGGATCTGATGTTTGGTTGCTGGCACAACTCCATGTCAACATTTTCCAAATCAACCAAACTACTCAAGAATGTGGTCATTGTTTGTTTCGAAAAATGTCCAAGACATCACCATAACATTACACAAAACACCTCATGAAGCAAAATCCAAATTTCACTGTAATGCAACAAGGCTTTTTTTTTTTTTCATCACAGAGCGCAAGGTGATAAGAGATAACGGGTTTCTCATTGTTAAAGTATCAGCATTTTTTAACCAACAGTACTGCAGAACAGTTGAATCTGCTGCATGAGTTCATTGGACTAAGTTTGTGAAGAATCTTTGCCTTTAATGTAACTCCACAAATGGCCCGGACACGTTAGTTGTGACCTGACATGGAGACTTGCACTTGTTAACTTGTTGTGTGTTATGTGGACATTGAAACTTGGCCTGGTTTTCCACCCACAATCCTGTTGATAAGTTGTCACTCCCGCAAACTGTGAGGCCAACATAAATAGACTGTGGCTCAGTTAAATTTTTCCAGTGCTTTAACTGACATGAGGCTGAGTAGACTATTCCTGTATTCTGACAACTGTATCGTTTTAGCTGCCAAACATGAGCCAATGAACTGTAAGCAGTGATTTCAATGCAGCTGTTTAGCCGGCGAGCTACTGTTAGCATGTCAGATTAATGTTGGTGACCAGGGGTGCTCCCTAGTGGTTGATGTTTTAGAACTTAAAACACAGCTGCACTCATACTAACATGTCTTAATGAACTGTTATTTAAGTTATTTAATCTAATTTCACATTATTACATCAGCAGTTTCAGTATGTAATGAAAAAATTAAAGGGTCAGTACATCTCAATTATAAACACATTAGTGGTATCTAGAGCTACAGATCGTTTTGGTTTGATTTGCCCAGAAAACGCTGTTTTAATAAGGTCTATTTCTTTGGTAGAAAGTAGTCCCAATGAAAACAGTTAGGCCTACAGATTATCCAGAGTTAACAGTATCTGGAAAGAGAAGTTGCTGTTGAATTTTTTAAATGCAATTTTTCAAAGCTGTGAGCAACACAAAACAAATTCCATTCGCCTCCATTGTGCCGAGGTCGCAGCAGAGAGGCAGATCTCTCAAAACCTGGACACATACAATCAAAACTATCTGAATTACTACTAGAAGTTAGTGAGAAATTATGTCTTTTTGTAAACTAACTTTAAAGATGCACCCATGCGACAGCTTATGTTAGTGACAGCTGATAGTTTAAAATAAATATTTGTATCAGTACAATATCATTTTACTGCCTTTTGGCTGTTGATGGGGAATTGGCATCTTTGTGATCTTTTTTTTGTACTGTAAAATGTGCAACACAATAAAAGTGTAATCACGATCCCTATAAAAATGCTTTCAGTGAGGCATGACGGGGTTAACCTACATTATGCTGTTTCTGTTATGGTTGTCACTTTTATCTTTTGTTTTAGACTGACTTATTTCTATAGGTATTTATTATTTTTTATTATGTTGCTCACCAATAAAAGGTTATTTACTAAAACTGAAGGTGAGTTTGCTTTTCAAACATATTGTGTTTTTTTTAAATCTTCAATTATGATTTACAAATGTGTCTAACTTAAAATTCAAAGAAATGATTCCCAGTCAGATTTCAGCTGACAGCTATACCTGCTGAATGATTTCATGAGTTTACTTTTATAAATCCGTATCAACTTTGGCAAAATCTCCGAACACAATCTTTGCTTAGGTTTATTTTAATTAAAGTAAAATATCCAACTGGCTTGACATTAGAATTACACAGCTCCACCAGCCTAAAATCTAAACACATTACCAAATTTTAAACCAATACAGTGACGTTCTCATCGACAGACAGCAGTCAAGTGGTCGTATTCACTTTCTATATATACACTCACCACCAGGGGCTGCACTGACATGTTTGACCACTAGGTGTTGCTCTTGGAAAGAGTCCCTTCACGAGGGGATGGAGAAACCAAGAGCACTGACTGATCTAAAGACATAAATGAATCCTGACAAACATTTTAATCATCAGTGTGGTGTCAATACACTGTGGGCTTCAGCTCCTCAACTACAAACACTGCGTCTACACAAAATGGTCCTGGTAAACAAAAAGCAACAGCTTTTGTCTCTGTTGTAAGAATCACAGTGGATACAATGTGACTGTGACCTTGAGATGAATTTCCCCCCAAAAAAACAACCAAAAAACAACCTCCACCCGTCAATTCAAACTCTCTCTTGAATCTTCAAGGACTTCTTCTCTTGTTTCCCCATGTGGTGACTCGTGTAGACCGTCTCTTTTCTTATTCTGCGCATGTGATTGTGTCTGCTTTTCACGTTTCAGAGTGAGAACAGATGACACATCAAACAAGACAACAGCTCATGACCATGTAGTCACACTGGACACTATATACTTAGAGGGAATACCCGCAAAATGTCAATATGGCACTTAAAACAATTAGTTCTTCAATTTCAACGAACAGTGAATCTGTTGCAGTGCTGACTCTGCGCCACCAATTTCAGAATACTTCGCTCACACATAACAAGTGCATTTTCCTACAATTTATATAAAAAGTACTGACATCAGTAATGTCTCAGATTACTGTTTCCCTGATTAGTAGGTGGTTACAACTCTACATAATTATACTGGCACAGAGGCTACATTTACACATTTACAAATCTACAGTTTCTGCTGCCAAAAAGCATTGTGTCATAACATTACAACATCAAATCACAGAATGATCCCTTCATGGTCTGGGTTGCAGTTAGTACATTTGGTCTCAGTGGACCTAAGCGGTTCGGATCTGTCGAGGTTTAGTCTAGTGATACGCCTGAGAATATAGAGTCTCAGATTTGTGCTTTGTGGGAGCCTCTCTGACAGGGGAAAAAGGAAAATAGTGTTTGGATTTTGATCTACTTGTGAACAGTATAGTGCACAAGCTGATTAGGGGGCAGATAATGTGAGTTTTGCTCTCTTGGTCATGTGATTTCTAAAGTATCATCTTACTATCCTAAGTGATATCAAACACTAAATACTTATAAATACAAGATATCTGCAAAACAGAAATAACAAATAAAATAGAATTAAAGGAATAGTTTGTTATTTTGGGAAACACGGGAATTCACTTTCTTGCTGAGTATTAAAAGAGAAGATTGATACCACTCTAACGTCTGTACGATGAAGTTAGAGGCAGCAGGCGGTTAGCTTAGCTTAGCACAAAGACTGGAAGCAGGGGGAAACAGCTAGCCAGGCTCTGTAAAAAGGTAAGACAAAAAAAACCAACAATCCCACTACCATCGCCTCTAAAGTTCACCTTATACTGTATCTCCACTGATGAATTTGTACATAAACAGAAGTGTAAAAAAACAATTTGTGGTTTAATGGTGGGGTTGTGTGCCGGGCGCAGTGACTTCCAGGAGTCTCGTCATCACTTTGAGGTTGCCAGGCAACCAAAACAGCAGAGACTCCAGGCTTTAGAGATGCAAGTACAAACATTTTGTTGCCTTTGGACAGCGGTATCGATCTTCTCATCTAACTCTCAGACATATTTCCCAAAATGTTAAACTACTTCTTTAAGACAAATAACATTTAACAATGTGAAGTAAAAGGTCGCGAGAATGTGTGAAAGCTGCTTGCAAAGAGAGACGTTGCCCTCTAGTGCTGCCAGCTGTTTCCTCCTCTGGATTAATGGCTCGGTGAATCAGGTGAAGCCTGTACATGTTGCTCAGACAGAGTGAAGGACTGCCAAGTGCTTGGTGGACTGTGTTCAGGATGTCTGTCACACATAGTGTTCACGGTGGTTGATGTACACCCGGTCTGTCCCACTCTGATGACACACCCACTCCAGGCGGGACAGCTGCTGGGTGGGGCTTTGTGTTCCCGGTGGCCCTGGGCTTGTTGTGGGTGGGTGCTGCCTGTCAGTCAGCTCGTTCCTGCACTCCACCCTGCGAGTCTGCAGGTTAAAAAAATCACCAAAGATAACGCAACATCATTCACATCCAGCTGCTGCTCTTTCATGGCGCAAAACACAAAATAGTTTCATCTTCTCGTGTGATTTCTCATGTTGGAGCGTCAGAAAGTCATGTTAAGTGTGAGAAGAAACAGGAAAGGCTTTTTAGGCCTCTTTCTGTGTGAGACTAAAAAACTACAGGCTTATGAAAGCTTGAGTTGGGCTGAGAACACAAATTAAAATTTAAACTATCCTACATATTACATGAGTACAGCCATTAGGCCTCCTGCTTAATAAACACAGATAATGCCACTGACATGATGTTAAAGCAGTTATGAAAAGGGAGTGGGGTTTACCTGACAGAGCCAGGCCACTTGTGATGCGTGGACACCCAGAGGAACAGCTGGTACTCTCCTGCTGTAGGGAGGAGGCGGCTTGTGTGTCGGAGGAAGGTCAATCCTTCAGAGACAGAGAGAAAGAAATTGCAATGAAGAGAGATTTTAGTTTTTTTCCAGAATGTACGCCTGAAAGAGAAAACTGTATAATGAGAGAGAAGCAGAATTAAACGATAAGTTTAATGATGGTTTCTGCTGGGTGCAAATTCAATTGTTGGATACAATTTAGAGAGGGGCTGCTGCTTTCTCTGAGAAAATAACCCTGGTGATGTCATAGTGATGTCACCCGGGTTATCTTGGGATTGGGCTCGGAAATTACAACTTTATAACAGAGAGCCTGTGAAACTGTAGGTGTGGAGTTTTAAAGAAGTGGGGATTTAACAAGCAGGGAGGATGAAAAAGAAGACGCTATCGAGTTGCATTATGGGAAATGCAGGATCCAGCATTTATGTAGCTTGACACACTCAAGGGAATAAAAGTCAGGACATTTCAGCTTCTGCTGCAGTGATTTTGAGCATTATTTAAAAAAAAAATCTGTCTCTTGCAAGTCCACTAACTTTATCTCATCTCATTTATTGAAATCCAATCAATTTGCCCCTCGGGGACAATAAAGATATCCTTGATCCTTGATCCCCCTCCACTACTACACTGAAACCTAGAAACTGACCTTGGCCATTCATGAAATGATGTCATAACGGGCATTGATTTTCTAACACTGTATATCACTTGATGCTGCTCTTCTCTTTCATACTTAGGATGAGAAGTGGTAAGAGATTCCAGTTAGTGCTCTCAGTGACACGCTGTCCTACACTCACGTCTGTGTGTGATGAAGGAGAGGGACGAGGGACGAGGGACGAGGCCCCCCCACTGGGACTTCCAGCCACGGTCACACTTAAGATGCTAAGTTTGTCGTGGCATTGACCACAGAACAACACACGGATAGAGACAATGTCCTGTAGTATCAGTGTAGTAATGCAGGGTCCACACCCATGCACACTGTTGAGTATTTTCCCCTCAATTCATGCTGTTTTCTACTGGTGTTCAGACAGTGAGCAGTGTCTGGAGGTGGGCTATTATCTCTGTTACATTATCAGTCAGCTTGAAACTCAGTCTGAGTCATGCACAGTTAATGTCTAAGTGCTGAAATATGGACAATATGTTCTGAGACTTCAGAGAGAGACTAGCTGAGAAAAAGTGAAGTAACCCACAATCCTTTAGATGGAACAATAATAATCCATGTATTACATCATTTGATTATCAAGTCTTCACTTTGTACTTTCAAATTATAAGCTGCAACATATGTATCCAATCAGTTTAATTACCTTTTTCATACATCACTGACTTATTTGCAATTTACATGAAATTAGTATTTTGGGAGGATTTAGTACCCTGAGTAAAACGCCACAGGAATAACATTTATTCAGCAGTTAGCTGCCTTCTTAGAGACATGACATGCTTGATGTGTTTCCCTGGAGTGAGGATGTTCAATGACATTAACAGGGATGGATGAGGGGATCAACCTGCAACCTTGCAGATATAGTCCACAGATTCACAATAATGATTTGCATGTGAAGGGTAGAAGGTTGATCAGCATTATTGGACACATGAAATACACCTTTGTGTTTCTATGTGGACTTAAATGTTACACAGAAGCGGAGTTAATCAACACAAACCCCCAAGGTTGCATCCATGTGCACTAGAACACATAAAAGATCCTGTACAGTCCTGTAATTTACCATCTGCCACAGTTACTTAGAACATACACAACAGAAACAGACAAAACAAAGGGCACACACACACACACACAAACACACACAAAGCATTTAATAGCAGAGTGTGACCCAGCTCCTGCTGTATATAATTTAACCTCAAAGTTATCTTTCTTTGCTTTAACATTTAGATGAGTGCCTGTGCACTATAGGAACAGAATGAAACAAAATAGGGCTTGCTGCCAAGACAGCAATTATCTGCCACCTCTCAACCTTGCCTTGCAGCCTCCCTGCTCCAGGGCGTGCACCGATGCAGCACTCTCCTCAGGAGTAAGGAGCAACTCCCTGAACCCACCGGTGGGCTTCAGTCAACCTCACAAGGTATCGTGTCATTAATTAACCAGACGAGCATGTTCTGCAGCATGAATTATTTGTCAGACTTACACTTTGTCAGTGAAGGCTGGTGGCGGGGCCTTGCGAGCAGTGAGGATCACGATGATGAAGACAGCGATGAGGAAGAGAGCGAGGACAGCACCCATCACAGCTCCGGCCACGGCGATGGAGTTTGACCTCTCCGCTTGAGACTGGTCTGAGACAGAGAAGAGAAAGACTTTCAGTATACCACAAACACAATAACATCAACATGAGAAAGTGCCAGCGGGACAAAGGTCTGCTGTAAATGAACTCATCGTGTTGTGTAATGTAATCCATTTGCGGACCCACACTTCCAGTTCAACCTGTGCCCCCTAGAGGCAACGGGAGTAACAGCAACATCAGTTTAGGCCTGCAGATGACTGTGAGTCACCATCTAGAGGCAAGGACAGTAAAAGCTTCTGCAATTGTGTCCCTTGCACTATTTAGTGGGCAAAGAATGTTACAGCTGATGTTTAGTTAATTTTGTAGATGTGCTTTGGGAGGGTGTGTGTATTTAAGAGTTTTGTTAACTGGAGCACATTTTGTTCGGAAGAGTACAAACTGCTCCGAGTGTCATTATATGTGGGGGCTCTTAACCCTGTTTGATTTCGGAAAAGGAACCATAAAAGCCTCTGAATATTTGAACAATAAACTTTGGTGTTATAGAAATGTTTCATGTGTCTGTTGGTTATTGAAAGAATAGCAACAGACAAGTAACTGATACAGCAAAGCAAACTGGTTTGATTAGCAAGATTTTGCTGCCATTGGACAGAGCCAGGCTAGCTGTTTCCCCCTGCTGTCAGTCTTTATGCTAAGCTAAGCTAAGCGCCTGCTGGCTGTAGCTTCATATTTACCCTACAGACATGAAAGCAACACTGCTTTTAACATCGAAGTCGCAACAGGAACGTGAATAAGTGTATTTCTCAACTATTCTTTGAAATGAACAAACTGCTGCCAGAGAAATCTTCGCCAAACTGTTTGTTTTTTGTCTGTATTGGATAATATATATGCTCAGCTATAAACAATATGTTTAATAGGAATAGGGTGGCTGCAGATTAATTTAGCTCACTTGGAGGTCCTGCATGTTGAAACTCACTAATCATTCACTTTACATCTTCCCCTCCCTCCATCCATCCATGTCTCTATATTGTCCTTCCTCTGTCTTTTGTGTGTCGAGTTCTAGATGCTGTTATAATGTCTGCTGAATTAGATTTGTTTGACCATATGCTCTCATTTTGCTCCATGTTGTCCACTGAGGGGATTAGGATTAATTGTGATTAAGATGCATTAAACTCACAGAATGGCGAGCGTTGGCCAATCAGCAGTAATGTGCAAACTGTGATTGTGGGACACTGAAGGAACTGGAGGACAAAAGGTGACAGGACTGGGTGAAAAACAAAAACAAAGTGTGTGACGGTCCATTCCAGTTAATTTAGCTGTTGAGGTAGGAAAGAAAATCAATAATGCGCTGAGATGAGAATCCTAAATAACAGTTCAATTATGATGCAGATTGAACAAGCTGGGACTTCTGAGCTCGCCCCTGAAAGCCACTTCTTCCTCTTTTCCCCCCTCCCCCCTCTTCTCCCTTCCCGCTGTCCTCTAACAGTTCGATTACCTTTGATGGCTGCTGAACTATGACAAGAGCCTCTTGAGTTGATCAAAATGCCTTTAAAAATGCAGTTCATCAAGCTGCCTGCGCTAATGCCCGGTGACAGACATTTTCCACAGACATTCATAATGAGACAAGGAATAAAACCGGCTTTAATCCCACTATGCACGTATAACTTGATGAGTTTATTAAATATATAAATAAGATTATTAAGAACTTATATGAAATATGAAATAGAAATTATATGCATAAATATATTTATGCATGTTGTTTTGATGTTTTTCTCCCATTTAAACATTTCATTCGTTCAAGTATCATCCATTCTGGAGGGGGTTGGATTAGTGGCGTTAGAGGTGGATCAGCTGTCCCCAAACTGGGATCTGGCTCCAGTGCAAGGCGCTTTCTGTGTCTCCTACTCCAGCACTTTACCACACACACACACACACACACACAATCATCATCTGTGAAGCCAGGAAAAGGCAACGCCGAGGTCATCTTGAATTAAACACACACAAGGGTCACGCTATTGCCCAGATGACAGACCCCGCAGGGAGCAGATGCTGGTGTAATAGCAGAGGGGGGAGGAAGGTTAGAGCGATAGGTGGCCTGTTTCAATATTTTCAGCTCAACGATGATGACGATCTTGATCCCACCTCTACTGGGGAGTTAATATCAAAGTCTCTCTCGTACACAGGCACCAGGCGCGGCATCCTCACTCCTTTGTGTGTTGTGAAAAGTATCCTTGGAAACTGTTGTGTCGCGGAAAAAAAGCAAACCCACTGATCTTCTACACGAGTGTCTCAAATACATTCAAGCATCGCCGGCTGACATCACTACTACAGCTGAGCTGCTTCACTTTTGTAAGCTCCGCCGTGTATTTCCAGACTGAGCATGCCCTGTTTCAAGGTCAGAAGGACAACGACTGCTGTGACCATGATAAGATCTATAGAGGACAGAGAGGTCAGCTGAAATAAAGACTTTCTGAGGAAGTGTGCCTTGAGGACCTGGAGTCCAAGGCAAACAGTGTCAAGGTCACGTCAGCGTGATATGTCCTTATAGCCAGAGGAGCTCTCTGTAGTGCAGCGGGGCATAATGGGCCATTTTCAAGTCTACTAGCTAATTCTCTCTTTCTGCTCTGCCTTTCACAGCAGCAGTTAAACTCCACGCAGTTCCCTGCATCCCTCTCCCTCTGCTTTCTGTGGCCAGGTAGAGCTTGCAGGAAGACAGCCCCCATCAGCAGCTCCAGATGAGCTTGTTGCCATGGGGACAGTCAATGGGCTGGAGAGTGGGGACTTTGGGCCAGACATAAACACTCAGCGTTTAATTTTACCAGCTGGTAGACAGTGGGAGAAAGACACGGGGGGGTGGGGGGTGGAATTCACAAAGGAGACGTGCTGTAGGGGAGAGCGAGGGCCTTTCTGTCTTGAAACAAAGCAAACTAGGAGTGGTGAAGAGGGCACAGAGTGCAGAGGTGGTGCTGGACCTCTCCATGATGATAGAAACCACAGTGGACAGGAACAGCTCAATATTACAGCATTCTTGGATACTAAAGAGTAATGAAGATAAGGCGAAGTGAGGAAACATGATTTTGAATTACATCATGTGCGGCATCCCACATGTGCGCACCGGATTGGGAGGGGGTGTGCGTGTGGCATTATGTTAGGGAGCTAGAGATGATGTCATTTGTAGAAGCACAAAGAGACTGAGGATGAGCAGTCTGAGTAATGGCAAGCTTAAAAACCTCCAGAGAAAATAAGTCACAGGTGCTAAGGTGCTTTATTGAACTAAGGTATCTCAAAAAGATTGACAAAATAATGCTCCACTGTTGTCACTGACATAAATATTTTTTCTTCTTCCAGAAACTTACATTTTCTTCTGTATATACAAAACCAAACATGACCACAAGGTGCTTTTCATTGACAATGTGAGACTGAAGTCAATTCTTCACTCCTTTGAACAAGTGATTCTACAGAAACCAAAAAACCCTGACCGATACCGGTTAAGTAGAGATGATTTAACTCATTTTTACATCAAAATTAATTCAAGCTTTGTCTTTTTGTGTGTGTTTTAATGCCTCTAGGTTTGCGAATATACTGCATCATTAACCGTCATGGTGACAAGGGCAGAAAAGTGAATATGGCACTACGGAGGAAGTCCTCCTAGCACATAGTATATGCAGTGAAAATCTAAACAAAAAGGCAACAAATAAATCTCACAGACAACAAAACAGGGTCTTAAGTAAACAATAAGAGAAACACTTAAATTTCTTCTTCTAGGTATCTAAGGCACTAGTTGTGTTTCTCAACCCAAAGTGAAGGACATTTCTCAAGGTAAAGATATTGATGACTGATCTCTATACAAAATGTCACAGTACAAAAGAACTTCATTAATCCAGTTGCAGGGCTGCAAACTGATGAGTCAAGCAAAAATAGTATATTGATTAGTGGAATTTCCGTCTTAGTGCATAGAAGCAAACACAAGGAGGGTTTTAGGCTGCTGTACTTCCTGTTATTCTCTGCTCATAAGTGAAAGTGACCAGAAAGGCAGAACGTCCGCCCCAAAAACCTCACTTTTAATTTAACAATCTAAATGAGGTTTTGTAGTTCACAAATTGCCAACTTCATTTTGGTCACTCCCATTAAAGGGTCAGTTCTCCCAAATTACAAAGAAACACATATTCTCACTTCCATGTAGTGGCATCTAACAACGCAGATAGTTTTGGATTTACTAACCCAGGTTCCGAGATATCTCGCTCAGATTTCAACCTCCACCCCAATACTATTAAAAGGTGGATGGAATTTTTTTTGTGGCGCTCATGACATTGATAAATTGCATTAAAGAAATTTTACAGCAACATCTCTTTACAGAAACATTGTCCCGATTACTTTGGGGGATCCACACTGTAAAAGTCTTGGAATTGCATTCTACCTAGAAATAGTGCATTCTAAAAATCTCAAAACCGAGGCACCAAAACTTTCTGTACACAACTCGCAGTAAGTGAGGAATTCTGTTAATGTAATTGGAGTGAACTCAAACTTAAGGTAGTTATTGAAATGGGATGAGATAAATTAGTTCTAGTGTACTGCACAGCGGTTGAAACAACAGCTGAAACAACATAAATTGCAGTATAGGGGTCATAGTCTCTGCTTGCAAGTTACAGTGGCACATTATCAAATCTCACTATGAGAATTGCAGCCTATCCACTGCACAAAATTCACACCCTGACAACTAATTAGTGAGGGTTCATAATAATATAACTATTTCCCATTTTGATGACTGTTACTGTAATATTAAAGTGGCCTAAAGCATCTTTTCACTTCTATTTAAGGCTACAAGACCCTGTATACAACAGTGATATGTTAGTCATTTATATAAGCTTATGATCAGTTGTTAGCTAGTCAGCAATACTTAATGTGAGACACTGTCGTCATCATATTTATACATACAAGTTAAACAAATATTGGCAGCAAATATCGTATAGGTGACCATGCGATTAAAGTTGGCATGTATTCACAAACACTAGTGTGCATCAAAGAAACTGTTGGATCTCCTCTGTGCTGTCTGGTAAATCGCTGCATGTGCCAAAATACTTTAGATTTTATTTGTGTGTATCTGATCACATACAAAAACTGAAATGTATCTTTAAATCTATAACTAGTTTATCTAAGTTTGACACCTGAACTACAGGGGCTTCATAACCCTATGACACTGACACGCAAAACACTTCTTCAGTTCAATCACAGTATTTGATGTCCTGCAACGTTTGAGTCTTGATTAGCAATAAAATGTGCCTCAGATTGTAACTGTGACAGTCATGTCTTGTTTCTACAGGTTAGTAGTGAAATGAGTCCATCTGTGGTTATTTGTGGTAGGGTGAACTGGCTGCACTCTTGAATTATCTCTTTGTCTAACAAAAATACTTTGTGACTAGGAGGCCAGCGTATGGTGGCTGCCATACTGTAGACAGCTTTAAACAATGCCCCTACTGGTAGCACCCCTTAACTTCTGAGAGCCCTGGTTTGGTGCCAGAGTTATTATCATCTGGTACACGACAGGAGAATGTGTTTGTAGCTAAGTGAAGAGGACAACTAATGCCAAAATCAATAAGTCACACAAATGTTAAACAGAAGTAACATTATTCCAACATTTTTAAACTTTTTTTGTAGCACATTTGCATATCAAGGCTTGACTGTTTGATAAACCCAGTCTGTTGTTACAGTGGACTGTGCCTCATTCATGCAGGCCTCCCTGCTTGCCCTCTCTCCATCCCTCCCTCCTGGGGATAAAAGATGAGCTGAGGACATACAGTAGAAATGCTGTTAAGGTTCCCACTCTAGGCCATCAGTTTTAAAGGACACTGCTAGGACGTCAGTGGTCAAGTCCTCAAGCTTACAAGTCTCCCATCATGGTAAGTTACATAAAGGGCAGACATTTTAGTAGAAAAGAAATGATGTGGTCGTCCATTCTAAAGTTTCACAAAAGGCAGTGCAATACGTTTTATGACCATGAATCAGAGTGGAGACATCATCAATGAGATAAATCCCTTCTTTAAATTAGGCTATATGCCTCTGCTGTGTCCGACTGAGTTTTGGAAAAAGGACCTGTAACCATCTGAATTTCATGGATAATTACTTCCAGTCATGGGTTGTGTGCCGTTCTTGAATATCAAACAATCATATTCAGAGGTCTTTTAAACAAATCAGTGTAAGCAATATCTACACACACAAATACAAATGAGCAAGTGTCACATAGCCTGGGAAGGCTGATTTTGTAGAAACAAACAAAAAAAACGTTCTACGACAACCATATGTGGTCTGTAAGCCCCCAGGGCTTCCACTCAACTCAAAGACATTAGTAATGCTAAATACATTGGCAGTCCATGTAGTAAGGCAGAGACAGCATATACATCATGATCTTTAGTTAGTCTCTACACACACAAACTAGTGACATGCCCACTTCTGTAGGCATGTAGATGTTGACGGTCAAAGTGGCTGTGCAGTCCACAGTCTGTCCAAATCAAGAACAGAAACTATCTCAAGTGTCGACCAGGACGCTTGAACAAAACAAGGGAACTACAGGATTGAGATTAGTAGAAGTGTACATGTGCGTACAGAAGAGAAATCATGTGTTTCTTCCTAATTTAATAAATGAAACCCTCTGGTCTCGGTCGTGTTTCTGCTCCTGCAGGACAAGGTAGCTTGTCAAACGTACCACTCTCTACGTGAGATGACAGACCCGTCTGTGTGAGAGACATAGTCACCCTCGGGCCCGCTATCGTAGCAGTCGTCTGACAGGTAGGGTGAGCCGTTTCCCAGTGGTTTAGGCGAATGAGGGTATCTGGCACATGTGGCCTGCTGTGGACTAGAATACTGTGTGTGTTCACGGTGGTGATTTTGCTGATGGCTGTGGTGACTGCTCTCCCTCATTGCCCTAGTGTAGCCATTAGAGGGATACTCGTCTCCGTTGTAGTTGCTATGGTGACGACGGTCACGCTCATGTTTGAGCTGGCAGTCGCCCCACTCCTCTCGGTCGTGGTCCTGATGTTGGGAGCTGCTGCTGCCAGCTTTGGTAGGGTGGAGCTCATGCTGTGTGGGGGCTTTCTGGAGGTCATTGGGGCCCAGGTACTGCTTGGTGTAGTAATTCCCGTGGAAGGTCTGCTGTTTCCGTAGGTAACACACGCCAACCAGACTCAGCAGCAGCAGCAGGAACAAGGCCCCGCCCACAGCCCCACCCACTATGGAACCAAGATTACTCTCAGGTAGTGCTTCAAGTGTGGGGGAGCTGAGAAGGACATGCCCCTTATCATCCACTAAGGTGGAGGAGGCAGAGCCAGTTAGGACAGGAGCAGTAATGGTGGAAGGCATGGTGGGAGGATCTAATGGAGGGAAAGAGGGTGAGAGGGGAGTAGAGGGTGGAAAGGAGAGATGAACAGAAAGAGAAGCACAGAATGTCAATGGCAACTACATCAGCATTTTACTAAGTAGGGATAGGTAGACAAAAACATCAACTAAACGACCACAGATACTAAACTACGTGCTCGCAGCAGCCTCAGGTTTGCATTGCCAATTCTTCAGAGCTTGTGGGTGCAGTCTTCGATTATTAAACAGTGATTGGTAAATAAAACATAAAAATCTAGGATTTGGAATTATGGGCTGACACAATTGACATTAAATGAACAAATGAGAAGGTTTGTCACGAGCAGGGTCAGAGCAGTGCTTCCACTCAAAGAAAGAGCACCACATCCCTGGCAAGGTTCTTCAAATTGTCACTACAAGATGTCTAATATTCTCCCAAGATAAAACCCACTAGTCACAGTAATTACAGATCTGATATGGCTCAGTATTCACCACCCCTTAAAATCTTTAACCAAATTTTATATGTATTCTTTAGTCAAAGCAGGCCATGTTGTCATCAGAACAAGAATTTAACAATTAACACGTAAGAAAGCTTTATAAATCCTTAATAGACTGCTATTTTTCATTTCTTGCTAACAAAACTCTAATTTGAGTACAGTTTTGGGTATTTAAATATTTTTTACTGACAGTTTTCTTTATGTAGCATGAATACACTTGAAAGGCTGTATATCTCTGGCAATTTTGAGGCTAAGCAGGAACAAACCAAAGGCTACTGAGGAAATCGAGGCCTACTTGTATACAAGTGATAAAAACATAAAAGTGAACAGATTTGGGTTCAACTACAACAGGAACCTGACATGGAGGGCATAAAAAAAAAAAAAAGTTTAAATGCTTTAACTGAAATTGTATTTCTTCTAGCTGCCAGAGGCAGTGCTTTGCAGCTGGATATCCAATCATGTGCACAAATGTAAATCAACAAAGTCACTTGTAACCTAGGTGACATATGCCAATGCCTCTATAATGGCCTGAACAGGTTTCGTCTCCATCTTGTCACAATTTCTCAAGCAGGTTGTATCTACAGGTCAGTAATAGCTCTGTGAAACTGTGTCTGCTGTTGGCTTCTCTCTACCAGTTTAATCACCTATTGTAGTTGAAGGCTACAGTTTTTCAACCTACAGAGGCTGCAAAAAGCTTTCAGCTTGCTTTGTGGGGGAATCACTAGTCTATAGCTTTTACAGGGAATTCTTGTTTTCTTGTTCATTTCCAACTGGTAGCTTTGGAGACTATTGCCTTGGTGGCACACCATATTTTAGGATTACTTGGCTCAGTAGGTGACTCACCCAGTTAGTTTCATATTGTAGCAATATCAAAGTATGTTTTTGACCATCGCCTGTAACACATTATGAGCGCAGCTTTGTAACAGGTGAGTAACTAATTCCTTGCTTTGTTAGCAGAGGAACTTTTGGCTGTGTAACAAACTCCCTGACAATATACAGATGGAGTCATAGGAGACAAGACGGACATATTAGTATTGGTATCAAAAATGACCAGTGGTTTGAATGAAAAGTGTAAACTTTTTGCACATGTTGTTGTTAAATCATAGTATTATTATTACACGTAGAGAGCAAATATGTGACTTACTGAGGTGACTTCATAACTGGAGTTTAGAGAGAAACAGCAAATGGTTTCAGGGGAACTCCCTAAATTTCCTGACTATGTTGGTGATACCAATTGTGCATAATCAAATTATTTTGTATATTGCATGCTTAAATTGCATGAGAATATGCATTTAGCACCCTATTTTGCAAGTATAATGATGCATTGCCACTATTTTACTACACCACCATTAGAACAACCTTAAAATGAACTGGATTAGTGGTGATGCCCACAAAAGAGAAAAGCCAAAAGCTCAGAAAGAGCTAAAGTAATGGAAAGAATCTAGAGTCTAAAAGCTTTAATGGTGCTCCAAAATTGCTCTGCCACTTCAACCTCAGTGCCAGGCCAGATGTGAGGAAAAGATTCACATCTGAGAGATGACAAACATGAACCCGATGGTTTGTAGTCTCTAAGTATATGAATCGTACAACTCCATGCAGAGGCAGTGAACTGACATATGCAAGTACACCCACAGCCACAGCCACAGCCACACACACACACACACACACACACACAACAAAGAGTACACCAACACGTGTAAGCTTGCACACACCCGTACAGGTCCTCTCAAAGGAAAAGGAAATATGGATGATAAATAATAAATAGGAGTTGAAAAGAACTAGTTAATGTTTTATGAATCTGGGACATCATCTCACAGTCAGGCTGCAGGCGTTTGCCTCTTACTGCATGACACATGCAGAAATAAAAGAAACACAGAAAGGAAGCGAGAGATGTAAAAGAAAATCCCATCATAATCAGAACTTCATTCAGGAAGAGAGCTTCCACAGACAAGACAGATTTTGTGAAACCAGAGGAACATGCTCATCATACACAACAGAGAGACATGACATACAGTACTTAGATGCCAAGCCAAGAGGACAGAGCAGAGGCAGTGCACTGTGGTCTAAAGAGGCCTTAAATATTTGCAGCTGTTTGGCCCAAGAAGTCCCCTTTTGAACATCTGGAGACCTAATGTTAATCAAATCAGCATGCAATTAATGCTGAAACTCAGGGTCAAATATTATCAGTGCCAACACACCGTACCATGGGTGAATGCTTGATAGACTGTCAGTATGTACAGAATGGGCGAGAGTGATACAGTGTCACATTTCAGGTTCAAGGACAATGTCACAGGCAGCGATAGCCTCTATGACGTGCGTGCGCGCGCAGTGCTTCCTAAGGGAAGAGCAGGCAATAGGAGTCAGCTGTGTTCCGGTGTGTATACTCCGCTCACCTTGTATGAGAATGCGCACATCCCGACTGCGGAGGTTGATGTCATTGGCAACCTCACACCTGTAAACTCCAGAGTCATTCCGCTGGAGGGGACGCAGGAAGAGCAAAGTGCTGTTCATTATTTCCACCCCTTCCGGCATTTCACTGTCCAATCTATGATGCACAGGAGATGCAAACATTTAGACACACAAAGACACAATACAATGACTTGAAGGTTTTGGATGACTAAAAGATATTTAAAAAGTAAATCTAACATTACTCTTCAGTTGCTAACCTTCTATTTAGCCTTCACTAGTCTGTAAAAACTGCATTTTAGGTTGAGTTGACTTCTCAAGCTACAACTCAGTGTTTTGGGCAGATCCTGAGATAAAGGTGAACACACACCTGATCCATCTGAAGTGATGAGCCGGAGGGTTTGCGTTGGCTTTGCACGTCATTTGAACATTTTCCCGGCCCACATACCAGTCGCCATCATAGCCCACAACTGAGATATCAGGAGCAACTACAGAGAGGACAAAAAAAGACACATAATTGAGGTATCACTACAAACTGGCCAGAAACCTAACAAAATGCTGGTCAGTCTGTGCAGTTTAACACTGTTTTCTGTGTTTAACCACAGCCTTTAAACAAAACAAGATCAGAACCTGGTATACCAAGGTGAATTTTCATATTCTAAAAATACTTCTAATATTGTACTGACAGTTCTGACAGAGACTGTAGTTTACATCAGCAAACACATGCAAGATGGCCATGTGCATAGTTTGTGTGCAGCATTATATAGTAGATATAGTATATGCTGTATAGAGTCTGAGGTCAGTCATGGCTTAGAGACATGAGCCTGTGTCCTCCAAATATGCACTAAGGTGTTTGGTAATCTATAAAATCAAAAACATAATACAGTGTACAGGGAAGCAAACTGTCATGACTCATTATGATGGTTTTCTTAATTTTAAATCAGATCATCAACACTAATTCCCCAACCGTTTTCGCTGTGCCATATATTGAATAAGCATAAAATCCTTTGTAGCTGCCATCCCTAGGACAGTAAGTCAGACCAAAGTTAAATGCATTTGTCGAACAAAAAGGATTTTCAAGGAGGTAATTTTACCCCTTTCACCAGTCTATTTTCAGCTGGTACGCAGAGACCCATTTGTGCCCCACAAAGTACAGATATGTACTCACCAACATCTTATTGGGCTTACTGACAGAAAACATTTTCACTTTTGACAGTTTAGGGGCACACAGACATGTACTGTCATAGAAAAGCCTAAAGAAATACAGACTTTGAAAAAACAAACAAAAAAACAACAACAAGAAAATCAAGGAAAACACCAAGGACAGCCTTTCTCAAACGATAATTAATACCTGTAAAGAGCCTGCATGGACTGCCCTTGATTTCATCCCTGTCAATTCAGCTGTTTTCAAAAGTGAATTGTTGTCGAAGTGCTTCAAATAAATCAAACGTCAACACTGACAAGGCCAAGCATCATCAACTGACTGCAGTTTGAAATCAAATACCTTTAAAGATTGTCCACCTGTACTTTCTGCTAAATACAGCGTTAAAGTGTTCAAGGAAAGTAACTGAAGGGGAGCAGGGAAATAGCTGCTATGTTTGTCCCCCTTCAACTGACAGCAGGGAGCCTTCTTAGACCCCATTTTATAGTGTAGACTGACTCCACTGAACCCTTTGATCTACTTACTTTTGGCCTGCCAGTTTATTCTGGCCTCATCAGTCTAATAGATTTAGCAGCACTTATTTTAAAAACATTTTTTGCTAGTGATTTTTTCACTGATGTGTTAAAAACACCTGATGAAAGTCAGGACAGAATCGATATTAATCAATACATTTTCTATAAGGCTCTCTTTCAGCTCTTAACATGTTACCACAAATAGCCACTCATAAGGCACCCACACTGCACATTGAGTTGGTAGGGGATCCTGAAGTCACTCTGCAGAGCCGGGTGGCGGACCACACAGGTGAGTGTGTGGCCCTGGACGTGACGTGTGGGCTGCCAGAGGTAGCTCACTTGTGTGCTGGTCGTGCCGTTGACCTCGTCAAATAGCTGCACTTCTGACTGGCCAAAAAGGTTGGACTCCCAGGACACCTCAGCAGGGGGCCGGGCCCGCTCAGCAATACAGGTGGCCACCACAGTGTCATTGCCACCATCGATCAGGGCACTCGAGCCTGCTGACACATAGACCTTCGGCTCCACTGTGATTCAGAGAATGAGCAAAGATAAGAAAGGAGACATTTGAATTTAGTTAATTGCAGTGTTTGAAAGGTTCACATTATATTTCTGTTTTATCAGTACCAGTTTTCTTTTACTGCATTCTCTCTACATTCCACTAAAACCCAGTCCAACTCATTATTAGCAGCTCTAGCCACCCCTGTGATCCATTCTGTGCAAACGGATTGAGTGAGTACATACACGCACTGTGTTTGTGCCTGTGACCCAAAAGAAAACAAAAAAAGGTAATCCTTCAACAAAGTTCAAAACACAGGATTGGAACCTGCTATTGCTTACAGGTCCTTTAATACAGGGACTAATATTAGACAACGATATGGTTGAGGAGGTCAAGCCATATTTCGGGCTGGCCAACAATTCAATATTACTGTTGATTAGCTTTCATTGACATTTTATCATGATTAAATTGAGTTATACTTAATATATACTACTGTATATATAAAAACATTTTAACAATACTGTGATATTGATTTCAACCATATTGTTCAGCACCAACAATCTAAAATGTATTGCATATTCATATCCACAGGTCGACATTGTGGCTGCAACTAACAATTATTTCCATTACCGAACAGTCTGACAATAATTTTCTCAAATCATTTGGTCTATAAAATATTAGAAGATAGTGAAAAACTCCAATCACAATTTGGTTGTTTTATCCTACCAATAGAAAAACCAGAAAATAGCCACATTTTATATCTATTTTGATACATATTCAATCAACTAATCGATAAGTTGACTACTTGTTTCAGCTGTACTTGACATTACCTACAGGAACACATATACTTGAAAAGAGTTGGACTTGTTACATAGAAGAACACATATGCGTGTAAATACATAATAACAACAACAATAATAATAAATAATAATAATAATAATAAATACTTACCGAGTACATTGACAGTAGTGGAGGCTTGAGTGTTTCCCAGAGGAAATGTAGCAACCTTACAGGTATAGATCCCGACGTCAGCAAAGCCCACGTTTTCCAATACAATGGTGGCATCATGAGAGGAGGGTGAGCGAAAATACAAGCGATGGATAAACTCTGGAGGGATGGAGATGCCCAACAGTGGGTTGTAGACAGCCACTGTGACAGAGCCTGAAGGCAGACGGCGCTCCCAGCAACTCTGAGTAAGAGTAAGGTTTGTGCCCACCTCCACCCTGCACTCTAATGTCACATTCTTCCCCAGCACAGCGTTCACCCTCTGAGGCACCACCACCTGACTGCCCCACACACCTGCCAAAGAGACACACGAAACAAGACTTTAAGCACATACGATCATGTTCATTTGCAAACAGGTTTGGATAAGCAAACACCAACAGTTGGAAATGAAAAGCACATACATTACACCTTTCATTTGTTAAAACACCTTTAAAATGTATTATGAAGCAGAATCCTTTTAGCCTAATTAGTACTGTAATTGTTCATTTGTACATCCACCTCCTTAAAAGTGAGAAATCCACTCTTGGGAAAAAAACGTAGTTACAATTAAATGTTATTAACATTTTTAGCCACCTTGAGACCTATAAACATGGAGAATCTAGATAATTGCTAGTCTTTTATTTAATACTGAGAAATGAAGGAACAATTTTATTCTTTCAAATGCACAGGGCCTTGAAACCAAACCAAATACTCTTAAATGACACTAGTCAATAAATTCCACCTTGTATGGATATTAGAGTTGAAACAATTAACAGATTTATTGATTAATTGTTGCAGCTTTAGGTCAAGCTTCAAGCTTCTCAAATGTTTTATATCATTTTAAAATTGAAAATCTTTGGGTTCTGGACTCGTCCGACTGAAAACATCCAAAGATGTCACTTTGGGCTCCCAGAACTTGTGTCAGAACATTTTTTTTTGACATTTCATAGAGTTAATGATCAATTAATTAATGTAAAAATACTCGACAGATTACTCTATGATGAAAAACTTTGTTTGCCGCAGCCCTAATTGATATGGCATTAACTTTTCTGGTTGAAAAGAAATACTTTCCTTTAATCTACTCAACTGCACAGATTACATTTTCTATTAAAAAATGACAGATGGGATTATCAGAGTGGACAAGTCATCTGTCAAATAGAGTGACAAATCAAGAATACCATGATAGCGTCAGTGAGTGAAGAGTATTTCTGGTGTTACCTGTGACGTCAGTTATTAAAATATATTATATCCCTTCAAGTTCGGTACCATCTGACATCTGTGGGTATTAGACTGGAATCAAAGCTTGATACCACCACAGCAGGCGGTGGGCTTTTCAACAAATAATACACAGCTGACTGTGTGACTGAGTGATCCATTGATGAATTTGTTTTGTCTCTATAGCTTTCCTCCTCCTGACCTGAATTCAGGAATTAAAAGCAGGCTGTCTGTATGTCCTTTGTCCAAATATAACTAACCCATGCACTCTGTCACCTGCACTTGTCAGAAATGTGGCTCGTCTCAAAAGCAGAGAGCTCAGCATCGTGTTGAGGAAAGTCAAAGGGATATGAAGAGAACAGACTGAGACTGGCAGACAAAAAAAAAGAAAAAAAAGAGGGGAAGAGATATGCTAACACGACGATGACATCATTGCTGAGAGAAGAAAAAGAAGGCCGAGAGTGAGGAGAGGCGAGAGCAAAGTCACGTATGAAACACAAGTGAGAGGAAATGTATCCCCAGCAGGATTCTAGTAAACAAAAAACTGAGGAATTACGTTACCGATTTAGAAAAGACAATATAACACAGCTAGACTGACAAAGCCCTCAACCAGATCACTAATTGCAACAAGCTGCCAGCAGGAAGACATCATCATAAATCAAAACCTGCTGCGCTGCTTGGCAACTGACTCCAAATATTCTATTGTTGTTTTGCCAAAAACAGCTCTGTCTCTGGCCAATCTCCCTCTAAAAGGCCATGCCCTCAAATATTTGTACTGTAGAAGGAAACGTCCCTAGCACTAAAGTATGACGTACAAATGTCTATTTCTTTATCTTTTCCCCCCCTGCCTTTAGAATGAAGTTTTAATTTGTGAGAACACTATACTTATTTGACAGTGCTTCTAATTTTCACTAATATTTCATTTTCATGTTATAGGTTCAGAGGTTGATTACAAGGTTAGTTATTAGGGCTTGCAGATAATGACAAGAAAAAAGAAAATCCCGACTGGTGCGACAGCTTAACCAATTATAGGGTGACCCTTTCATCAAAATAGGTAATAAATATATAGTTTTGTAAATATTCATTAATCTACTTGTGAAATTTGATTATTGACACAGCAAACTTTTCAACACGTTTGTATATGTTGGCCCAGATGGGGCTGTAAATAAATATCTAAAATATAAGCCAACTTCAATTATGTCAAATCTTGACAGCATAGTTTTTGCAGAGTAGGTATAAGTCATCATATTGCTCATATAGAGAAAGGGCAGCAGATATCAGTGCAACAGTGGGGAGATGTTCAGCTGTGGAAGTACTATTCCTGAATGTATGTGCTATTTAGGGCTATGCATTGGTTTCAATTCATACACAAGAAATGATGCTATACACAGGTCTCTAAGTCAGCTAAAATAATTCATTGATAACAAAAAACTAAGCACTGAAAGCTTACCCAACCCATGGTAAATGGACTTTTACTTATATAGCGCTTTTCAACCATTGAAACGGTTCCCAAAATGCTGTACAGTAATCTAAGCTTTTTTAACAGTAGTCTAATTCACCCAATCACACACACGTTCACACACCAATGGGGACACAGCTGCCATGCTGGCCTCCACCGGGGGCAACTTAGGGTTCAGTGTCTTGCCCAAGGACACTTCGACATGTGGACAGGAGGAGCCGGGATCGAACCACCAACCCTGGGGTTGTTGGACAACCGCATTTGTTTGTTTGGACAACCCAGCCCCATATGGTTAATCTGCATTTACATTTTTTTAAGTCTGTCTAAAAACAATAGTAAGGGGCACATATGAACACTAGTTTTTTCTTGCTGTAATCATTACTCCTGCTCATACTGGCCAATAAGAGATCCCTTCCTAATGCGCTTCCAATGGAAGTGATGGGACAAAATCCACAGCTCTCGTTCTGTGCAAAAATGTATTCCAAACTTTAGCTGAAACTAATTTGAGAGATCAGCTGTCTCAGTTAGCCAAACCAAGTGGGTATCATCCAAAGTTGCAGTCTGTTTAGTACAGAATTTCCCTCCTCACAGTGTCACTGGCCAATTTCACAGTGGCACTGTGGAAACAAAAAAAGTTAATTCTGTACTAAAAAGACTGCAACCTTGGATGATACCCACTTGATTTGGCCAACTCAAACTGTTGAAGCCTAATATTAGCTTCAAACTGGAGTGTGTTTTTTCACAGAACAAGTACTGTGGATTTTGTTCCCCATCACTTCCATTGGAAGAACGGATGGAACAGATCTTTTAATGGCCAGTAAGAGCAGATTACAGCAAGCAAAAACTGTTTCAATATACATATGGGCACCTGATTATTGTTTTAAGACAGACTTGAAAAAATGTGAAACTATCCTTTAATACATAAGACAAGTCAAGCTTGCTAAGCAATGATCACTTTCATTTCCACTGGTGAATCCAATATAGTACATTCATTTAATTTAAAACGCAGGGAGAATTACTTTTTTATTACAGACTGAAACAGTTGTGAAATTGAAATGCTGCACAGGTCATTAAAGAGAAAAACTGGATGCTTAATTATCTGTGGCATCCAATATCATTGAATATTAAAATTATTTGAGTAAAAAATTGTTTTTGATGATTCTGAATGTGTTGGCAAATGGTATTCAATCTCTTGCATCTCTTTAATAAATTTTCACATAAATTAGTCATTGTCTGCACATCAAAACAACAAAAGTGTTCACTTACATATTACTAGGAGTTCATCATTGCTGTTGAGTTGCTTGCAAAGCTGTGCTAGCTGCCATCTGAGTCTCTCTGTCAAACTAAACTAAGAAAAAGGCTAAGCTTACACCTTGTGGTGGCTGGACCAATCTGGATCTACTTTAAATGATTCATCAAAAGTGCAATTGTATGTCTATTCTTTTCCACTAACATACTGTTAGCTTACAATATGTAATATACAATTCGCTCACTTGAAAGGCAGACAGACAACAGAGATATTGTGAAGCACATTATGGATAGATTGCACTGTAATAGGAGGGTCAGGTAAAATGTTTAACTTTCCCAAAGTCACTACACTGTCAACATCAGCCAACATGTTTGTTATTTAGAATTTGATTACTTTCGGAAAGATTCTTTAGATTTTTAATCAATAGATGACCAGCAGCATAAAAGAGCTAACACATCAGGCCAGGACTCAGTGGTGTTCACCCATTTACAGTTTTGAGAACCAAAAAATACAAAACCTAGACAGACGGGATGGATTGTTTGAATGAGCCACCAGTTGAGGCTGAAGGCTTTGCTTTCAGAAGAATACTCCCATATCCCACATACCTCTGCACTACACACAGTTCACAACTTCCACTAAGGAGTGAAACTGTTCTGAATGTAAAGGGATAGCCCCAAGCTAATGTTTGCTATTTAGAGTCTGAAGTTAAAACCATCCCAAACAGAGTATCCTCCATACAAGTGATTAAGTCAGCTGATTAAGTATGGAGGCAGAGAGCTGAGAACATATTTAAATAAACTGGTACTTAATTGCACATACTGTGCATGTCACCACAAATGCCCCATGGCAAGGTACTTAACTGGCACTCCTTAAAAAAAATGTATTGGGGGGGGGACCACCCAATTGGAAACAGGGACACAGTAAAAGATTCAAACTTTTTGAATGACAGCTTAATGCATACTAGTATCTGCCCTTGTACTTCAACAAGAAATTAAGTGGCTTGTATAAAATGTGTTAAAGGCCACACCTTAATCCACATGGCAGCAACTGTACAATATACTGTAAGTGAGCCTCTGCCTGGAGTAGGAAACTGATTTTCCGACTTACTGTATTTGTCAGGGATAATGATAAGGCTAGATGGCAAGAATAACAGCAGATTGAGAGGAAAGAAAGCAGTATTCCTCCTGCACTAAATATGTAATGGAAGAGGTATAGCGACTGTATTAAATTTTTATTGGTGACATGACGACAACCTTACATAAGCGTGCCCTCGTTTTCTCCAACTCAGAATAAAAAAAGTGATGAGAATAAGGGCAAAGCCTACCATCTTATCTTATATACAGCCTATCTTGACATAGCAATAAAAGTGTTAGCTTCTTCTTGTGCTTTCAAAGACAAAGAAAAGAAACTGCTTCAAGTTTTTGCAATCCTTATATCCTCAAAGAGAGCAGCTACTGTAGACACTTTCAGTTTGCTTTGCAAATGCAACACAATGTGTCTCATTCACACACACACACACACAGTAGAAAACAGATTATAGATATCCCGGCATCAAGGACACATTGTTCCCTGGGGACACTCTGCTGCTGGTTCTCACTTTAGTCAATATTACCTTCACATGCACCACTTATGTGGCAGCAAGTGTATTAATATGTGTGTCTTGCCAGAGGGCAGCGTGTCTTGTTAAAAGTGGAAATCAGAACATAAATGGTGATGGTGTTAGGTTGGAAGTGCCAGCTGTGCAGAGCAGGACAGAGAAGGGTTGAATGGTCGTTTGATAGTGTGGCTTATCAGAACTTCAAATCAACTTTTTACTCAACCACATTTTATAAGTGGCTTGATAGCGCTGCACAAAGGCGCACATGCACAGGGGTGATGCAATACTAATTTCTAGCCAACTGCAGAGGGCACTAATGCAAAAGTGTAGGAACACTAATAATTTCTACTACATGGAAAGGACAAGATCAGCTATATGATGTCTTGCTGTGTCACAAAATTCCAGAAATCAGCCTGTAGTAGGAAGGCAGTAAAACAAGAACAGAAGTACCTGGCATAATACAGATTGCAGGTCTTAAAACACCAAACACCAAAAATATCCATATAAAACTGTAAATGTTTTATGGCAGCGCATTTAACGTTTGCTAGGCCTTAACCTTAGTTTTGATATTGCCATCAAATTCAATGACTGTGTAATGTGAACAGATTGCACATAATGCCAACATAACCAATAACACCAGCTTTTCAGCCTGTGCTAGCAAATCGTTTTAAAGCATGCACTTTTGGTTTAAATTTGAGCCATTCTCATCAACCCCTGAGAAACATCCAAACGGATGCTGCATGTTGCTCCATGTGTGCTGGATGTATAAGCAGGAAGTTGCTAACATAACTTTAGAAGCTGAAGATATTATATGGCTCTGTATCGGTTAGCTTGTTTTGGTGTTTTTTGCCCCCTTGTGGCCAAAGATAGCATGAATGCAGCTTTAAATAAATAAATAAATAAATAAATAAATAAATAAATAAATAAATGCATCTAGGTAGGAAACATTCAATCTTAAGAAAATTGTGTTCGTTCCCCTTTAAGGCCTAGACATTATTAGCTGTGAGGGTGTGTGCATTTATTTTGCATAAAAAGGCACAAGGTCAAACACCTCATTGAAATGTACAGCAGACTTAAACTGAAGGTAGACAAATGGGCACCTGTCTCTGCTCCTGAGCCTGAACTCTCTGAAGGAAGTAAACAGTCTGTTTAGGAATGGACTTTGGGATCCCGCTAATAACATGACAGAACATGCACTACATTAATAAGGTGGAAGAGGGTCTCTGGGTCACTTTGCTTGTGTCTCAAGTCAAGTCTTTAACAAATGAGTAATGATTATAGTAGCCCAGAGCTTCTCTTCTCTGCACACTGTCCATTGGCTTAAGAAAGGCCCTCTTCAACATAAAACAATGATATAGTGCTGGGTATACACAAGTATCATGGCATGTGCAATATAACCACTTCTTTTTCATTAGGCAATGGATAGAGACACTGATGTGACACTGATGTAGGATGTGGCTCTGAACTGGAAAATATGACTAAAGACATGAAGCCGATTTTTGCTATCATTACATGCATGTCAGTTTTATGGCTAAAATACAGCCACTATTGAGTTAGAAAACTGTCAATCGGATAAAGTGTGTTTATTCCCATAAATAAACACAACCGTTAAATATTCTGGGTTCATAACATCATCCGGAGGCGCGCGCAGTTTTGCACTTCACACTTGACAAAAGCTTTTCATGATACATATCAAACATGTTTCTTAATTATAAAATATCTCACTTTTGTACATATACATTTTCACTGGTTTCTTTGAAACACAGAATGTGCGAATGTGAGAGTAGATATGAGGACAGTTTTGAGACAGAGCTGGAGCTAAACGGTAGTATCCTTGCTGAGTTTTTAATACAGCAGCACTACAGCACTGGACACAAAGTTGGCGTGTTTCAGGGTGGAGTTAGTAATTTGCCCAGCCCTTAATTAAACGATAATGAGCTCAGGCTCCGCTGCAGCAACATGGTTGCTGACCCTCATCCCGACCTGGGAGGTGCTGACATTTAGCATCGTCTTCTCTGACATTACAAACGCAAGTTCCTCAACATTTTGAAAAATGCAATCCAGCTGGCGTGACACATAGCACCATGTTACTTTGATAGAAAATGTTTCTGGAGCTAATATGGCTGCCACTGAATCTGCAATGACCCAAGTAGGTTGGGTGACGGTATACATATGTATATATAACTGAACATCATTGCCTGTGCTCCTCGGCGGTTTCTATGGACTGTTTCTATGGCAGCCTCGGGTCGCACCATCACCCGTGGTGGTGGCGCTAGCTAGCTGCCACTCCGAAGCGTTGAAGTGAACTTGTAAGCAAGTTTCTTTTGGTCTTTAAATGACACCTGCTACACTTGCTAAACTTGCAACTTAAAACAATCCACACTTGAGAGCACACGGTGGTTAGCTAGTTTTGCCGACTCGCTGTTGCATGATGCGCGACACAGTCGGCTCTTTCACAAAACTTCTGTGTAACGTTAGTAGAAGAAATGCAACTACCATACACAATTCCGGACTCACCTGTAATACTGCACAAAAGGTGAAATAATGCGACTCTGCCCTGCTGTCCCAGGTAACTCCGGTGAGAAGACGGTAACATTTTCAAAAGCAGTACAGGACCCTAGCACAGGATGCATGCCAATTTAACGGTTAACGGTATGTGCTGAACAGTGGAACCTCCTCAGCAACAACTCTGAACTGCATGTGGACTGTACCATCTACACAGCACGGAGCGGGGAGACCGGGCGCTCACCTGACAATGGAAGTAAACGGTCATTTGTCGATATCCTACAGCAACATCCCCCTGGAGGAATGATCCATTGGTATACACATTACGTCATCTCTGTTGAAAACCCAACATACATTGATTCATCAAATCACTTTATTCTTCGATGTCTTTGCCGGTTACTCGCTAGAAATTGCTGTCAAAAAGCATATGTATTCGGTCTGTGTTTTTTTGTCTCTCTGTCAATCTGTCAGTCAGCAGGATATTTTGAAATTATTTAACAGATTTCAATAAAATGTATGTGGAAAGTTAGGCCAGTAAATCAAGAAGAACGGATTTATTTTTTTGGTACAAATGAGGCCATCATGTGGACATTTATAAAGCAAGGTTTTCTCCTACAACTGTTGAAGTTTGAGGAGTAGAAACAAATTTTTTCTTGACTGCTTTTTCCAACCATATGTGGTGCAATCCATAGACTGTCGTATAGGCCACGCCCATCCCCGCCTACATATTTCTGACCATTTTGAATTTTTGGCAAAAAATGCATTTTTTCACCACTTCTACAACTTTCATCCAATGTTCTAACATTCTGGGATGTAACACATTTTACTGACCCTGTTAAAAAGTTGCAAATGTTTTTTTGGTTCATTTTCCTATAAGACAATGGTAAACAAAAAAACAGCCATAATTCTTGCTTGAGCGTATCGTGCCACTGCAACCATATTCAGACAAAACATGCCCTCATCAACTCTGATCAATCTTTCGAATTGATATAGTGGTTTGCCTGCAGGTGGCGCTATAGCAACAAACATTAATGGCAAGACTACTTCTGGCCACATATGACTCACAATGGGACAGACATTGCAAATTAGCTTAGGGTATAAATGCTGTGGTGTGTGGCATTGGTGCTACATACGTGTCCCTATACAAATAAACATTAAATAAATAAACAATAGACCTTTTTTTCGGTCAGATATTTTGACAGACACTGTGACGTGTAATAACAGGAAAAGCACAAATGTAATTAATAACGTCAACAATGGCTGCATCCCATTTAGTTTTGCCAGTTCCAGGACCCTGGTACATTGATGGTTCACTAGTATGGCCTCCTGGGGCACTTTGAACTGAGCCATTGTTAATGTTATTACTTCCACCTGTGTGTGTCCTGCTAAGACAAACCAAAATGTCTGCAGTAAAAAAGGTCTACCCTATTCATCCTGGTAGGGGTCCCTAGAGATCATCACGACATTCATACCCCTGTGGGGTATAATAATGTATCAGTGGTATTCAGGTAGATATTTCGAGTGTGTTATCACTAAATTATGTCATATGGTCTAGTGTTTGGCTGTGGTGGCTATAGTGTCCAATTTCTCTATGGACTTATACTTGAATTGGTGATACCCAACTGAATTTTTGAAGTGACACTTAAAGGTTGTTGAGAATTTTAACATTTCAGTCATGGCTGTGTGTGTCTGTAACATGCAGACATGCATGTGTGTACTGTAGCTGCTGCTCATAGTGTGTCAACAAGTGAATCTTTGCAAAGTAAATGTGGGTGGGATGGGGGTTGGGGGGCAGCACCCTCTTCTGCTGACAGAAATCTAACCAGGTCAGTGCTTTAATTTGAGTCTCAGTGCTGTCGTCTGGAGAGCCACAAGGGATACAATTACTCTCCCACCATCCCATTCATCTGCAAACGTTAGCATGCACTCGAGCATTTAAAAAAAAATCTATCTTGAAGTGGGTAAAACGAGTGCATTGAATATTCCCAGTCAGAAAATTTTGCCTTGAGTGCAATGCATCAACATGAAAGCTATATGTTGCTGTGACAAAGAATTTCTGATGAGGGAGATGAGAGAGAAGTGCAGACTAAAAGACTGTGTAATTCAATTTAGGGTCTTCTTCCAAAATCACAGTCATATTAGAATTTGTACATTACAAAGTTTCCTCCCCGACTTTTCCACAGCCCCTCCTCGTGGAGCAGCAGACTTTTCCATTAGACATCATTTAGCCAACGATGAGCCCCACTGTTATGTCATTTCTTTGCTCTTTGTTTCATATTTCCTTTTTCTTTCATCAGCAGCATATTCTTGAAATTGAACTTCCATTTCTTTCCAGTGTCTAACGGATATTTCTAGACCTTGCCAAGTCAACAAACACAATCAAATGTTTTGTAAGTACTAGGGTTTTAAGCTAATGGATTTAGGGGTAGTGGACAAAACAACAGAAACACATGTGCAATCCATTACATTAATGAATAAAGCATTCTACTATTTCTTAGGCTATGGTGTTATTATATTGTGAGGCGTAAAAGGCAATGTCATGTAAAGCGTGAGCAACCAAACAGAAATTACGAATGACTTCATTCAATTCCTCCCTGACACAGTCTCAACAAAATGAAACTTTCTAAACGCAATAAATACTGTAAGTCTTTCACAATAGTATGTTTTGCAGGCTACTGCACTGGTTTGCATTATACTGTTAATGCATTCTTGGTATTTTATCCCCATCCACTGTGGAAAGTTTCCACAGGCTGGTAAAAAAGTTGGGTTGTTTTTTTTTACTTGCATGTAGCCCAAAAGTACACAACAGACATTGCTTAAACAATTTTGTCTGAAAAATTCTTTGGGGTTTTCCCTCAAATCGCATCTCAGCTAATTAGCAAAGATAGAGATACGCTTTCTGTATTTCTGTATCTTCCCTTGTTCATGTATTTGGTTCAGAAATCATTCTCTTTTCTGGATGCTCTCCCTGTGAGCACATGCAGTAGGTTATGGAAACGCCACAACACAGTGGAAAGAGTGACACATAACCTGTGTGATAATGAAACTAGCCATTATTAAACCAAAGCCACAGAATCCATTTTCTTGGTTGAGCATGTGAAGGATTTTGTGATCATGATAACAACCTTTCCCTTCTGCTCTCGCTCTAAACTAAAGCTGCTCTCGGTCACCAGGTACTTTCTCTCTCTGGAATGTTTTTCAACCCTTCAAGTGCTCTTTCATGAAGGCCAGAGAGGTATTGAGAGAGCTTCAGGATTGTGGCGGAGTAAAGATCGGTTAAATTAATCCACCTCCCGCTCAGACGCTTCTTTTATTCTGTGGGTCAGCACCTCCCTCCCTGTTTACCCACATAAATTGGTCTCTCTCTGCTTTCTGTCTCTATCCTTTTTTCCTATACAAGTGTCCATCTGGACTGTGAGAAAGAGGAGGGTACAGAAATTTCATCAATATCACAAGTTACGAAACATTCCTATTTTCTATAACCTCATACAAGTTTCCTCAGGTGCCACATGCTTACATATTAAAGACTAAAAGTACACTCTGTGGCAGTTACAGCCACATAGTGTAATGTTGAACTGGTTACAAACCAGAAGTGACATCTGCTGGCTGAAAGGATGAACTCTTTACATGCAGATGCAGATTCAACATCATGCTTTTAAAATATGTCTTTTCATTGTATACCATTGCTCTCTTGTCAGTGTTACCTTGTAACTGGTTTTGACTTAATGACTTAGTCCAATCATTATGAAACATGGTACGTATTGTATTTTTACAATATTCCAGGCAGTTGAAGTCGGCTAGATATAATGACAAGATTTCATGATATTTGGTGTCCATGTTTTGTACAAGATGAAATATCTGAGCTATTGTTATCAAAAGCTAAAGCCAAGATGATGGGTATTGAATTTATTTTATCTTTCAGAAATGCTCATAGGAGATTTACAGTGCAACATCACCATATGGTAAGATCACAAGCCATGCTAAATATGGAATTAAAATTTTTATATTTTTAGGCTCCTAATACATTCTGTGTAAACGTGTTTTGGTCAACTAGCACCGTTTTGTGTTGTCATTGGAAAGAAGGCTTTTGTTCTTAATTATATAAAAAGAGCAGGGAGATAATAATACTTATTCACCATGGAAATAAAAAAAAGCCCATATGCTTAAATTTGTCTTCCCTTTTACTTCCAAGGTGATGTTGTGGCTGGCCTCAGGTGTACAATATATTTACTGTACACAAAGGATAAGAAGCAGCAAACAGTGGAGTGCACACAACTGGGATGAACAAACATTGTTCCCTGTGAATTGAGGAACAATAATGTGCATGAAACATTAATAAACCTCAACCAATTAAAGATTTCTCAGCTTTTTATTACAAACTTTACTCTGAGATGCTTGGATAATATTTCCCTCTAATGACACAACTTTAAAGTTATGAGAAAAACATTTTTGTTTTATTTTTCATAGTGCTATCACTGATACGATAAAACAACACAATCATACTGTACATTGATCATATTAGGGTTATAGACATACGTCTAATATAAAAACAGGTTATTGTGTATGAAAGATAAATAAAAGATGCTATGGCTTGAAACAGTCAATCATTTCAAGAGTGATTTACTTAAAAACACAAATATATTTATACATTAGCATAAAATTTACAAAGAGTCATGGAGAGTGATTATGAATTTTGGGAAACAGTATTAAGGGTGAAATTGACTTGTATGAAATATGTACTGGCTTTTGTATACAACATGAGAAGAAGTGATTGGAAAGTTCTACACTTTGTGTCTTTGTAATCAGTAAGTCCATCCTTCACCACACAAACACATAATGGTTCATTGAGGAGGCATGATTTTAGACAGAAAGTCTCAGACTTTACAGCTCTTTGAGAAAATAACTACTCTATATTGTAGTGTGACTTAAATGTCCATATCAGCATACAGTATCTTTAATCATCTGAAAGAAACAAGCAATAATAATGATTCAAACCACATTTTAAATTCTGACACGAATCTGATCAGATACAGTTTATCACACACCTCCTCAGCAAATACTAAAGAAATAAACTTGGTTCCTGCAAACATATGTTGGCATTGCTACTCAACAAGACTGTGCAAGCAAAAAAAACCAAAAACAAAACAATTACTGTATTTGAAATCAAGACTTAGGAAAAGGCTTCACAGTGGTTTTGATGTGGTTTGGCCAAAGGTGAAAAAATATTTGAAGACATGTCTGAAGGTGTGATCTCTGAGGCCATATATGAGTGGGCTTAAACACTTAGGGAAAATGATAAAACCTAAGAAGAGGGCATACTGAATATGAATAGCCATAGCAGGATTTATGTTCCACAGGCCGCTGGAGTTTATCATATTAAACAGAGTGGAGGTGAGACACAGGCAGAGCTGAAGCAGATGCAACAGCACTGTCTTATGGGCCTTAGTGCCATTATAGACATTAGAAGAGGCTGACTTCACAGTAATCATAATAGCAATATATGTATAGATGATAATTATGCTCACTAATACAAAATACAAAATGATGAAGGCCTTGTTTAAAGTTGAATAAATTTGTAGCCGGAAGACATTGCTTTTGATGCAGAACCTTGGCAAGGTGAAGCTGGTGTTCTCGAGACCGACAAACAGGAAAAGCTGGGTGAATGAGTCTAAAGAGGCCACTGTCCACATAACAGCAATGGCCACCCCTGTTCTCCTCCTGGTGGCAATGTTAGCATGCCTCAGTGGAAAACAAATGGCAACATACCTCTCCAAAGACATCACAGCGAGGTTGAGGGGTGACATTTTAACAGTGATGGCCGCAACCAGTGTAACAATAACACAAACATAGCTGATCATTCTGACCATGGCCACTGCCAAGATGTACAGCAACATAGTCACCAGAAGCTGCAGAGAGTCAGTGAGGAGCAAATGACCAAACAGGATGTAGCGGGAGGACTCCAGGAGCAGAGGCTTTTTCAACAAGGCAAACAGCATGACACTGTTTATATATAAAAAGATAAGACATGGTAGCATTGACAGCAGAGTTGCTAAAGGTGTTTGAAACAGCATCATCTGGGTGACTTCTGTTGTGTCATTCATGGCCACAGCTTCATGCAGCATCTGTAAAGGCATGGCACATGAACATCCCTGAATTTTGAAGCCTGTTAAGGATGATTCTGTCAAACAATATCTTAAGTAAGCATGTTGGCCTGAAACAAAGACACAATTTTCAAGGGTTAAAAATACTCAAAAAGTAACATACATACAATTAGACAGCGTGAATAAATACAAATATTTCAGAACTACAGAGAATATATGAAGTTAAAGGCATGAGAAATAGGTTTATTGTATGTCTGAGACACATTACTTACATGTTACTGGTTTGGTCTGACTTCATTTGAAAATGAGGTTTTGGTGGCTAAATCTCAGGAATTAGTCAACCTCCAGCCCGTCAGGTTCTGTTTATAATTAATCAGTGTCTTGACATCATCACCATCACAACCAATCAAAGCTCTGCATTAGTTATGGTTTCTTTGAAGGAGAGTTTGACAAGTTGTGTGCTACCAGAGCTGTAAATATGTACTTTTTTTGCTTATTTACAGTAGCATAAAAATATATTATTTCACATTGTTAAACTTAAGCACACAGTTTTCCATAGTCCATAGTAAGTCTGTGGGGGTATTTCTGAATAGACCAGCAGAGCTAAACTAGTATAAAAACTAATATAAACTAAAATGGATTCAAAACATTGTATTGCATTTATACTGCAGTATTTCTTCTAGCATATTTAAAACAGCCTACTCAAATGTCTGTAGGCTTACTTCATCAGTGGACATTGGTAAAAAGTGAGCATGTCAGGCCACAGAAATAAAACCACACCAAACCAATATGCATATATACAATATATGTATAACTGTATGGAAGCACAATTTGAAACAGAGATCTGCACCTGCTTTACTTAGATTCCCCACCACCACCATTTTAATTACCTTTAGACTGCATATGGCCACATGTTTAAAATCGCATGTCACGCAATAAACTCTCCACCTCCAGCAGCCTGAAGCAGGTTCAGTCAGAAATGGCAATTGCAAAAATAATTGTGCACTATTACGAAAATGTGTTAATACAATTTCAGTTGTCCTGTGGGTAGTGTCAGGGACAAGCCAGTGTTGTTAGCTAAATCAGAATTAGTTTATCCTCTGCACAGCGGCCATTACAGCACCAGCTTGTGAGGCTCTGCTCTAAGCTGTATACTTTGTCAACTTCAGCTGGACATTAAGTGGTTGTGCTTGCCATGTTCACAAGAAGAGTGCATTTGAACAACCCACTGATGGGTTCCTCGTACTGTATGTGTTTTCTCCTTTCGTTGTCTACCCTTTCCTTATTCTTAACGTGACACTTAAATGCAGTTGCTAACATTTCTAAAGTAAGCATGTGAATACGCTAACCCACAGATTGCCTTTTAACATGCGTACAGTCAGTATGCTAGCATGCCATGTTAGCGTTAAACTCAAAGTACAGCTGGGGCTGACAGGAGTTTGGTTATTAGTCCACGCTGTCATAAACTTAAGTGTTGGACAAGTGGAAATTTGGCCCTGGTGGTGACACTAGATGAAGTCACCAAAGTTATGAGGTTTCATCCTCTGGGGAACATGAATGTTTGTGTCAGATTTCATTGCAAAAAAATGTTGTCGAGACACAGTGTTTGAGCCTGGACCAATGTGTTGGACCGACAAATTGTGAGACAAAAGTTAGAGACACTGTAAGCAAACCCGTAGCTCTTGTCTCTTGTTTGTTCTGACCAGCACCTCTTACCCTTTCATCATCATGTCTGAACTGTTTTTCAGTACTACAACACCATGGACAGCTCCCCCATGTTCATGTGGCTGGAGCTGTGTGATTGACAGATTGACATATATTATTTGGATATTATTTGTTGGGCCCAAAATGATGCACAACATGTCTGTTTTGTATATCTCATAATGACCTCAGTGACTGTAATTCTCCAGAGGACAGTCATTAACAACACATTAATAATTCAAATATTTATATTGCATGATTGCAATATATTTCCCAGTGTGCTGGCCCATGGAGGGACAATTAAAACCTGCATTTCATTCCATGGAGTAAATCAGGTACATGTAGAAAAACATGTACCTGACACCAACACCTTCGTCATAAAGTTTAGAAAAACAAAACTTTGTTTTCCATTTGTCTCAGCTGCATTCTGAATTTTTCAAACTTTGTAAGGAACTTTTCAAATAAATGCTTAATACAATTGTGTGTTGCTAATTTGTGCTATTCTGGAAAAAAATAACATATAATAAATACAAAAGAGAATTTTGAAAAGGCAACATTAGTAATACAATTTTAATCTTTAACCATAATATGAATGAGATTAGGGCAGTAGATTATATTACATTTTGATTAGATATTTTTCAGTGACACAATCAAACCCTGGCAACACAAGCAATGACTTTCAAATCCATATTTTAATGGCATACAATTCTATTAAATTAGCGCAATAGCAAAATTGTGCAAAAATCTGAATTTATAATTATGTGCAAAAATGATTAAATAAGGCCACATCTAACACTAACTTAATTGCTTTATTTTAGATCAAGAAAGGTTTATATTCATAAAATCAGTTAGCTTCTAGCTTGAGAGCTTTTCCTTAATCTGGCAAATTGTTTTTGACCTCCACGCCTGAGTCACTGATGCAGAACAAAAAGCCGTCACTGTCTAGCGATGTGTGTGTACACGCTTAATGAAGAGGAATTCAAATGTGGAGTGGACATCAGAATTTAAGAACAGATTGTATGTAAAACAAACACCTACACCATAAAATGAGGCTGCAAAAAAAAAAAAGACTAAAGAAACACAGACACCAAACTCTGGCTTCAGCTGTTGTCAGTTCTCTTCAAATAAGTTGTGACAAGCAGAACTTCCAAACAGCAGTGAGTGAATGTTGCTGGGCTTCACCTTCTGCCTTGGAAACAAACGTCCTGCTATCTCAACACATCAAGTCCAGTGTGATTTTGTTACGGTGTGTTATAGTATTTGTGTTGAGATAATAGAAAACTAGAATAAATACTCATGTGATTTCACCATGCAGCTTATTCCAAACACCAAGTACATTTATCTGCATGATGTCATGTTAAATAAACTACCACCTTTAAAATGATCATGATGTCCTTTTAATATATACCTACCTAATATATACATACCAAATATACAAGCATGGGGGACATTTTTTACAGCATCCATCTTTAATCGCCGTTTGAATTCAAACATTACAAACACATTAACAATGACGCAATCGCTCAAAATAAAACATTAAACCAGGAGAGCATTACATTTCAGAGATTTAAAAAATATATATATTGTAAAGGAAAAGTACAATCAAATTAAATAAAAATAAGGCAAAGCTGAAAGGCAAAGTTTCTACACAACAAATGCAACATCATAATAATAATAATAATAATAATAATAATAATAATAATAAGTGTTATATTTTCCTTAATTTGCTGTTAAATTGTATGAGGATGTAGATGAATCTTGAAACATTTCTTCTATGGCTGCTGGCTATATTTCAACTGAAAACTGGAAATTAGCTGTGGAAAGATTATTACACAATTATTAAACAAAAATCAGACAATGTGGATATAATGTATGAAACCAAAGAATCATCTTTTTGTTAAACTTTTCAGTCTCCTATAATTCTACACATTGTAAAATTATTATTATGCTACATATAATCAGTACACTACTTCACTACAACTACACTACAAAGCTCGTATGGTACATTCTTTGGTAGGAAGTTCACTTACCACAAGTATCCTTCCTTAAACTCAGTGAATTTGTGCCGGACCATAAATGTTGCTAGAGCATCTGCTACCTAGCAACAGATGACACAGGACAAAGTTTAAAAAAACAACAACAAAAAAACAAAACAAAACAGCAACAAACTGAATCTGGATCAAACAGGCCCAACTGAACAAACACACAAAACCAGACATGCAAACTGCATCAAGAAGTGACGCGACAAACGAGTGTGAGTAAGCTCCTCTTGCATTAGGTTTGCTATATCATCAAGCATCATACACTAATTTGAACAATGTCATAGGACAATACATACAGTCCACAGTGTGCGTTCAGGTAAACGCCCCTTACTTTTTCAGGTGCGTCCTCATGGACAGCATGACCACACTGAGGGAGGACCTGCATCTGAAACTTCCCTGTGGACAAAGATTATGGATATGTTTGCGGTCTGTGTCAGTATAGGACAACAGTCACATATGGGGAAAAAATGGCAACTATGCATAAAATCTAAATTCGTGCTCCTTACCTTGCATCTGTCCAATAGTAAGGTCTTTGTCAAGCCTGTCCACTCCTGTACAATGGATTAAGTCAGGGGTGAAATTGTGCACTCAATGGCAAAATAGCTTGGAATAAAACCTGAATCATTTGTATTCATCCAAACTGGTTGGTCGTCCTGAAATTCCATCAAAACTGCCTATCCAGATACTTTTTATGTATTTGGAGTACCAAATAAGGTAGGTTCACTGTAAGGCACTGTGAGAGATCTAACCTGCGAGCAGAAGCAGCTTTGGTACAGGGCAGGTGAGAAAGAGGGCAGACAGGCCTCTGAACCAGCCCTCCCAGTATTTTTCTGTCTTTGACAGCTCCACTCGCCAGGTAAAGATGCTTTCCTTTTTTATCTGTACGGAAGAAATCAACCTTTTTAGGTACTTTTCAACCTCTCACAAACACATACATGTTACAAAAGGAAGACAAAGAGTACGAGAGACCGGACCTCTTGGTCATCTTCCTTCATCCTTTTCTTGTTAGATTCTTCTTCCGCTTCTTCATCCTCTTCCTCTTCGATTATACCTTCACCAATGCTATTAGACACACCTGGACTGCTGGTGGATTCCTCACATCTATGAATGTCAGGACAGAGCAAATTAACATACAGTACATAAAACAAAACCACGCAAGACTTGATGTACAGATGAAAAACGGAGCAGACATACTTTTTCACCTGGCCTCCCATTGACACTCGTGCTGACTCCATGTTTCGGATCTGACCACTCTTCACACTGAAAGCAAAGGAAGAGTAAAGAAAAGTTTCAGATGCTTGTGTACAAAAAGCACAGGCCATTAAAAGTGGACAATCAAAATATGTCCTTTCCAAGCAGAAGGCTGTCCAAAACATGGCAAATGCTATCAACAAGACGCCTATTGGTTTTAGTAAATACATTTGGCCCAATTATACTTCCAAGATGTAGCAGTATCACTAACTGTTTCATGTTTACCTCCACTCAATGGCATTCTCCAGAGATTTAAACGTCTTTGGCCGACTTCTGAGGAAATTCTGCATACTGTTCAAAGCATCCATTGCTGTACCTGAATGCAATTAACAAACGTATTTGTCATTAATAAACCCAGTAACACCATACTGAGCTCATTAATTTGATTTGATTATGAATATGTATCATATAAATTCAGTGCTAATTTAACGTAGTATAAGCAACATGCTATTTGGTCAACTAAGAGTCCTGAACTGAAAATTATCTCTCTATGACGCTCCTATTTGAGAAAACACAAGCACTTACCTTCTACAACGTCAATGACACAGAGGCCGAGCAGGGATGGTATGTGATTGGCAGTGGCTGTGTGAACTGCAATGGCCCCACCCATGCTGTGTCCAATAATCATGATTGGAGGCGGATTCTCTCCATAGAGCACCTCCACCACTTTGCCAATATCCCTTTTAGAAGAAAAAGCAAGGAGAACCTGTTAATCTTGTTATATTATATCTATATCCATCATATGTGTTTGTGTATTTCTGAATATACAGTCAGAGAGCTCAAGACTGACAGTGTATTTAACAAAGAATTGGGAAACTAGGGACATTCAATCATTTTTTGATTTTAAAGCAGTGATTAATTCAAATGTTAACACCCACAGGAACCCACCAAACTCTCAAATCATGTTCTGAACTGTGAAAGCAGCAAGTACCAAAGCATTAAACATTCCCTGCCTTTAGGTGTGAAGTGTTAGAAATCAAAGCTGCCATATTTTATCCCATATTTTTCTGTGATGCTAGGCTGAGCTGTTTAAAGTTCTCACAAAATGTCTTTACTGCACACACAGCAACTTACTTGGCCATCGTGTCTGCAGAGAGATCATCAGGATTTTTCACTTTGGTGTCACCTGCAGGTGATGAGAGAGAAGCAAATATCACCATTTGTCCCATCTAAGCTCATGAATATACAGAGTGTGACCTGCCAAATGATGTAAGAGGGAGTTGTCCCCTGACTACACGATGTGGGGAGAGTTGGCTTCTGATCTCAGGTGCGCAGGGATGTAATCAAGCTACTTTGGTACAGCGATTTCACTTCTTAATAATTTGTGGCACCAGGGCTGCAATTTGAACAGTAAAATCTGATAACGGACTTAAGTTATTTTGCTGTTAGTAGAAAATATTAAGTGGCCGCTGCTTTATTTCATCACCTTACTGTATATCATTGCAATATTAAGCTAAACTAGAATCTTCTTAACAAACAGAATGAATGTTAAGGATATATTACATTACTACAGAATGCAAATGATAAGCTGAAGGTATTTGGATGCAGTGATCAACATATTTTTAAATCAACAGCTATCATAAATTTCCCATTTGACTACACTGCAGTACTTTTAACCAGTGAATGACACAGAATCAAGACATCTATATGTGCATATATTTGTGCCAAGCATTATTCAAAAGGGGATTGATAATATTACCTAATGATATGGACAAATCTCCATCAAGATCTCAATATCCTAAAATAAAATATGCCCTGTGACTACTTATATTTACCATGAGCTCGAAGGTCCATAGCCACCACCCTGCAGTTGATCCTGCTGTATATGACGGCCTGCAAAGACCCATACAGAAAACATTTGAATCAAATAATGTACAGCAAACACACTGAAATAAAAGAATAGCTTCATAAATATTCCACACTATGTTGGTGCGTATTTTAAACATATGGTTTATCAGAGTTAAGACGTTACTGTTATAATGCTCACAGTGAACACTGCCCAGGAGAGTGCAGAGTGGCCTCCTCCATGGAGCAGGAGCAGCACAGGACCATGGGAACCACTGCAGTAAATTCTGAAAATGTTCAAGGTAGTCAAGGAAATACATACCAGAGCTGTGCAAGAGTCACAAACATTACTTTTATAAACGGATGATCTTCAAATGTTCTATACCACGTTGGAGTTGGATAGCACACTGGTATAAAGAAGAAGCTAAATCTGAAATGACCTGGTTGGATTTGAATGCCCTGGGTGACTGCCACACCAAAGTTTCAATAATTCATGCTGAATTTGTCTCCTGACAAACAAAAGCAGCAGTCAAGGATATATCTTTGCCATTTTCATTTTCCACCTCAACATCTTCCATGGTTTCAAAGTACTGACTCCAGGGCAGGGGGGAGAAATCTCTCTTTCGTCCAGGTCTGTATAAAAAAAAAAAAAAGAGAGAGAAAGCAAGCAGGATTATTTTAACACACTTTGTGAATCTGTGTCTGTGAAGATGGCAAACTGGCTCTGTGATACTGATGCTGCTGCAACACTGAAGAAAAGAAATAGTCCATATAGATGAAAGATTATGACAAGACCACATGCCACAACTTCACTGTTCCATTCAGCCTCATTCCTTCTCAGATTTTTATGTCTTTACCTTAAAACATGTACAAGCTGAGTTTTCCTAATGCACTAGCTGCTGGCTGTTTAACTGACCAGATTCTGTTTCACTCAGACCCCAAATAAACAACACTGTCAAGTTATGTAATATATGGGTACATCTCTACCAAAAACATAAACTTGTTGATACAACCATTCTAACATGGTGATGTAAACACGCTACAACAAGCCAGAAACAAGACTTCACTATACAGGCTGAGTAAATGGAAACTGAAGGAGAACCTGTTTACAATCGAAGACTACTCAATCTTATATTAAGATTAATATCTTCAGACACTGCTTTTGATGTGTCATGAATGCTCACTCTTACCCTGACATATCTAAGCTTAAGTTAGTCAGTGGATACTGTCAGGTAAAACTGAGTTTAACCTAAGCAACATATAAACCTTAGGTTATATTCCAAAGCTACTAGCTAAATCAGTAGCTTTACTTTATTTATATACTAAATATATTCTATACATTTATCCAGCTAGCTTAACTAGCTAATGCGATCACTTCAGCTGCCCTGTCCTTTGACAAACTGTAAAGATAAGAGTCCACTGGAACAGAGAGCAACTGATGTGATGATGGATATTATGAAATGTAACGTTAGACCGCCAGCAGAGTTGACAGCATGCTATTAAGATGCTAGCTAAATAACTCACCCCATTTTCATTTTGGAGCCGGACTGAAAACCACCAGCCATAGGAGGTCTGGAAGCTAATAGGTTTAAATGCAACTGTTTCTCCATGTTGTCGAAAGCGGGTTCAGTCTCTGTCAGGAACCTTTTAATATGACCTTCCCTCCCTTTCGCAGCATATGATTTTCTTCGACACCTGCACTGACGCTAGCCAGGCATCGGATAAATTTCAGCTAACGCTAGGTTGCTACGTTTGTCTGACAAGCTAACGGCTAGCGCTCTTCTTCTGCTGTTGCTGCAGCTGTGATTATTTTGGGTCGGCCTCTTCTTCTTTGGTTTTGTTTTCTTGTAGGTTAGCATGGACCTTTTAAAGTATTACTGCCATCTACTGACTACGAAATCACCTCCAATACACCCGTGGTTTACAACCTGTTATTGTTTGTGAGGCGTTAACATGAAGGTGTTCAGCAGTTCAGTCACAGAGGGAGTTTGTCTGTTTGTCTGTCTTTTTCAATTACATAACAACAACACTAAGTAAGTGCCCTTTACATTCAATTATAATATCCCAGTACCACATTGAGCAGATTTCACCTGATAATGAGAATTTTCTAAATGATTATGTCTGATTAATGACTCTAATAATATACATAATGCCCAGGTGTCTTCTAAAATCCAACCTTTCCACAGGTCCTCACTTAGAACCACAAACATTGTCAATTCTAAAATGTACATCCGGGTCACAGTTTACAAAACTGTCAATCTAAAAGGCTAAAACTCTTCAGTTTTGCCGTTCATACCACAGCAAGTGATTTCACTAATTATCACAACCTCAACCAGAAAGTCATCTGGTGTTATTTGTAAGGAAGACCTGCACAGTCTCGTCCTCCTATGGCAAATAATTGGTCATTATTTCTTTAAACCAAATAATAGAGAGCTGCTTGGCTGTACTAATAGAAGGATATGGATAAGGATATATTATATATAATATTATATATAATAAAAACTCGCAGATGCTATAATTTTCCACATTAATATAAAGTAATAACGTGACTACACAACATCAACAGCACATTTTAGGACAATGTTATATGCTCTGGATTACAATATCGTTGAGCACAAGGTGGCAGCAGTGCACTCTTTACCCATGTAACTGAGAACATTTACTCCACCTATTTTACACACAAAGTTTAGTTTATTCATCATGGTTAGTCCTACTTGAGGGCCTGTGAAAACAGTTGTACAACGTCTTCTGTGGCTGTGGAGGCGCCTTATCAAGTCTGAAAAAATAACTCTGGTGATGTCATAGTGATGTCATCAGGGTTATCCCTGCTTGCATTTGGAGACTACAAATTTATAAAAGAGGGGCCTGTGTTTCAAACTAGAGGTGTGGAGTTTGAGATATGAGAGGTGTTTACCAGACAGGGAGGGTCCAATATAAACACTATCGGATTGCATCATGGGAAATGTAGTTTTAGATCTAGACCCATATGGGTGAAAAGTCAGGATATCTTGGCCTCTGCTGAATTGCACTCTAAACTACTGGAGAACCCCATGAAGACAGCTTGTCAATTAATAATTAATAATCTGTAGGCATTATGGCGTGGTTATGATCACTGGGAACTGCAGCCTGAGACACTGTTATTCAATGGGAGACATTTGAGAGACTTGTAAATGCAGTTACATAAAGAGTCTGTTAGGACAGCTGATCGTCTACAGTTGCAGACTCACTAGTTTGACTGTGAGAGGCATAAAAGAGGACAGGAAGGGGAGAAGGTGAAGGTGAAAGTGAATAAACATAGTTGCTCACATACAATTTTACCTTAAACATTGGGACAAAGATGCCTTCATCGACCCTTGGGAGGCGATCTTATGTGACATGTAAACGTGACTCTTAATTGAACAATCAATTCCAATGTTGTTATCAAGATACGCATTAGAAACAAATAGCTACTTATGTAAAAGATCTATTGACCATTAAAAGAACCTCAGCTCAAATCCACCCATTCATCGTTACAGAGTCTTTTCTATCCAACCATCTGAGCAGATGAACTTTCCAGCTGTGGCCAACAGAGTGCACAAACAATGTGTGTTCATATGTGGAACATGTGGCCTGTACCTCCTGGACCACATTCAGAATGCCAACCAGGTGTGTCCTCTGATGGTTGGTAGGAAAAACATTTCATGGACTGGCGCTCGACGGCACTTTGTCCTTGACTTCAGTCATGGTTTTATTTTTCATTTATTTCATGATGTAGCCTAATGTTAGCCAACTATAGCCTTAGCTTCTTCTCTTAGTCTGTTCTGACAGACTGGATGTAAATCATACTCTGTTACCATCCTGATTGTTAGTCTGGGAGCAATTTGATTTCTATCACATCTGAATATTTTCATATTTAGCAGAAGATCTTCAAACATTCAAGATTGAAATGTGTTGTTAAATTTACCGGGAACAACAGACACATTGTGCAACAATGCCAGCCAAAGCTAAGTATGAACAATTAGCAAACATGTATGTGAGACCATTTTCAGCTTTTAATGAGGTTGATTAAAGTTCCCCTCCACTCAAAAATATGTTTTTCTTCTTGTCCCTACAGTTGAATGTTTGGGATTCACTGCACAGAATGATGTATGTGCAGAGTTCGACACTAGAAGGATGTTTTCACATTCATCTGCTGAAAATGGAAAGTTCCCATGCTGCTCATTGAAAATCTGATTTTAAGGGGCGGGCCTATGAGCATGATTTTTGACATCACAAATAGTTTGGAAGCCAGTCCTGGTCTAATATTCAATTTGCAAATGTGATGTGGAAACTTTAAGCCTCCAGCGCACATACACTGAGAATGGACTACAGTGAAGTAGGAAACGCCTGTTGTCCAGAAGTTCAACTTCTATTTATAGATTCTGAATGTTTAATGAAGGAGAAGAGTAGATATCATTTTAAGTTAATTGGACTATTTTTGTGAAAAGAACATCAGATACAAATTATTATTCAAAGTAGAGCAATTTATATACACGTTAAAACATATCTGGAGGGGATCTTTAAAGGCCCTAAAATGGATTGGATTTGGTACTTAGCAAATAATGAATAAAATCCAATTAAGATTGAAAACAACAATTGAACTGCTGGTTCAGTGTCCTTTCCTACATTCCTTACCTAATAATTAATTAAAACAAAGATTACACAGAAGTTTCCATGCAAATGGTTCTGTGAATGAAGACATGGTGGGCCAATTGTGTGCCCCACTAACCTTTAAGTGACGCAGCGGCTGACTTTATTTATAGTGTAATGGAGATTAGCTATTTCACAGCACTGATTTGAAGTTCGTGGTATTCAAAGTGCAGGAGAACACCACAGTGACAGGAGTCTGCCTGCTCAGTTTCACTTTCTGGGGCTGTAGGGGAGGTCGCTGCAGGCTGGCTGAAGCCGGACCAGCAGGTTGTTTACTGGTCTGAGTGTGTTCAAAGGTTATTCACACAATGTTCTCAGGGACCTGTTTTTAGCTTCGAAAGCAGGTGGTCTTGTGAACTGTTCTTGAGGGTGCTGAGATTCAGGTTTAACCATTTCCCATCTTTGCCTTGCATGAATCTAACCTGTAGACACGATGTAATTACATTTTCTTTGTATATCATCAAAGTATTAAAATGTAACTAATAACCAATTAACTAATTTCTGTTGTATGCTATGTAGAGCATACTACTACTTCTACTACTACTACTACTAATAATAATAATAATTATACAGCATACAGCTTAATCATTAAAATAATTGAAAGATGAACTAATTGAAAAAGTAAATATAGGAAAAATAAAAAGACAAAACGGGCACACTGTGCATGTAAAAACCACCTCAAGCTAGTAGTGTCAACATCACAACCAGCAGCCCACATGAGGCCCTCAACATTTACATTCAACTTATGGCCACTTTGATAGTTGGATATACTGTAAATAGTGGAAAATGTGTATGTTTTGCATAGTCAACCGCATGACATGACGTAAGCTTGTATAGAGCCATGCACGCATAGGACTCCAACAGTCTACCGACAAAGTGTCTCCCCTCTCTAACACTTTCCATTCAGCATCCAGTCCTTACTTAATACAGATTGCATACAGATGCTACTATGCGCACCCACCCACCCTCATTCATTGTATGGATTGGCTGAGAAGCATGGCGGTTCCCTCACCTGGAACATTTTGTAACTTTATTACTAGCCGGGAAGAGGGATGAGGGGACAGAATGTAGTGTAAAAGTTATTCACCGCAGAACGCTTGTCAGCTAGTCAAAAGCCCCGTCAAAACATTTAGGGAATCCAGACAGGCCTCTCTGTCTGATTGGCCGCATATACCAACCAATAGAAACATGAGGAATGCTCCTTGATGTCATTGTAGTAATACGAGCTGGTATCCCCATGTGCTAAAGTTGAAATTTTATGTAAAATCCAAGCTCTGGATTTAAAACCAATGAATATAGTCATTATATTGTCAGCAAGTACGTTTTACTGTAAAATTAGCTGTGAAACAATATTAGTATATTAAAATATATGATTTATATGTGTTTATATGGGCTCATAGAGTATGAGTATAGTCCATATTAGTCCATGCCAGGCTACCATAATGACACTGTTAGGAGCACATCAACAAGTGCTCAAATATCCAACTGTGTCTCACAGACTCTGGTAAACATGAGACACACATAACAGGTGTATATAACTTGTCAGGCTTCCCTGCAGTCATGTGCAAAAGGTGCCTATAAATTCATGAGCTTCATCAACAGTGAACTGAAAGCACACAGCACGAGAGGAGCACGCTAAAGGGACTAACTGCCTACAGGATTGTATGTTCTTTCCACTGTGCTGGATTACATCTTCCCTGGGAAACTATTTAGGTAAACTTTTATATGAAGATAAAAGTGATTTTTTTTAAAAGCATGCACCTTTTTTATAGGTTCAGACTCAACCCATGTCACTTGATATTTAAGTAGGAGATTAAAAATATTACATAATTTAAATGTATGCATGATTGTCTTTTGTACCTCTGACCTAAAGCGTAATGTATCACTTAGTTATCATAATGATAAAACCATTAATGAAATGCATGAACAACAATACAAATTCTCCATGGATCACAAGTAAATGATGAGCGCTTGTTTTTTCAGTGAGTGGTGGTACGCTGGCTGGCTCACTTCAAACAAAGTGTATGGCCCAAGGCATTCCCACAACAGAACCACGTCCAAAGACTAGTGTACTTCTTGAGAAAACTTGAAGCTGCTCTTTATCCTCGCTTACAGGTATGCACAATGTTCAACATGAACACTTCAAATATTAGTACACTCAGTATTACTAGTACAATCAAGTTTTTACCACAGTTACTGGTGTGTAGATGTTATAATCAGAGTGAATGAAGATGATTAAATGTCATCATCCAAAGAGAAAATATGAACAGTCATATTCTGTGTCAGTCTGCCTTGCTGTAATGGTTTTCTTTGGTGTGTGTGTGGTGTGACATACACAGATGTCCTGGGCAGATAGCATTAAGAGCAGATATTTCCATTTATGTCATTACCCCAGGCTAGAAATGGTTGGTATGAAACCCAATGACTTGGTGCCCTCTGCGGCAGTTAAGTTCTTTGGAGCAGGCACCGCAGCCTGCATTGCTGACCTCGTCACCTTTCCACTGGATACAGCCAAAGTCCGACTACAGGTTAGACACAATGTTTAACAAGGCTTGACACGTTTTAACTTTAGATTTTGTTCCAAATATGTATCATCGTTTCTTAACCAGCTCCTAACAATCCTTGAATGTCATCCTATTGCCCAGATTCAGGGAGAGTCTCTGAAAGCTGAAGGGGCCAGTGCCATGAAGTATCGGGGGGTGTTCGGCACCATCACCACCATGGTGCGCACAGAGGGGGCCAGTAGTCTTTACAATGGACTGGTGGCAGGACTCCAGAGACAGATGAGCTTCGCCTCTGTTCGAATCGGTCTTTACGACTCCATGAAGCAATTCTACACTCGAGGCACCGAGAGTCAGTTTTATAACTTGAGCATGACAGTGTTATACAAACAAGGTTGTTTCTCTCCCACTGCTTCATTTTGACTAATATACTCACGCTACACAGGTGCTGGGATTGTTACTCGGCTCATGGCAGGCTGTACCACAGGAGCCATGGCTGTGGCTTTTGCACAACCAACAGATGTGGTGAAGGTGCGTTTCCAAGCCCAGGTACGACTGGCTGATGGTGGGAGGAGATACAACAGCACCCTGGAAGCCTACAAGACGATTGCTCGAGATGAGGGAGTGCGGGGTCTTTGGAAAGGTGCTTACCATTTCTACTTCAGATTTATTTCTTATCATAAAAAAAACACTGGTTTTGAAGTAACCATCCTCTTCTTTCCTCTAGGTTGTATGCCCAACATCACCCGTAATGCCATTGTAAACTGTGCAGAGCTGGTGACCTATGACATGATCAAAGAACTCATACTGAAATATGACCTAATGACAGGTGAGGTGGCAAAGCAAACAAATTACTGCAGAAGCTGCAAATATCAGTCCAATTTCTTACACATCCAAATATCAAATATTGTGGAAGGATGTGACTAAGCTTCTGTTCTCCTACAGACAACCTGCCGTGCCACTTCACTGCTGCCTTTGGTGCAGGCTTCTGCACGACAGTAGTGGCTTCTCCTGTGGATGTAGTCAAAACAAGGTTCATGAATTCAGGGACTGGCCAGTACAGCAGCGCTATCAGCTGTGCTCTCACCATGCTGAGACACGAAGGAGCTACAGCCTTCTATAAAGGGTAAACACACGCTTACATAACAGTGAACCAAACAGAAATAAAATAACCTGTTTGGGACACTTCTTTATTTTTCTTTCCTTTGTCTCCTTCAGGTTCATGCCTTCTTTCCTGCGACTGGGATCCTGGAACATTGTGATGTTTGTGACGTATGAACAAATTAAAAGAGGTATGACCAGGGCACAACAGTACTGGGAGTCGCCGTTTTGACCTCATCGCTTGTCAGGCTGTTTCTTCAGGCAGGACTGCACCGACGGCCTAACCTTCACCACGATGCAGTGGTGGCCCAGGGTTGGAAAAGGAGACCTGTAGGTGGAGGGCTTCACAAGAAGAAAGCTCAGATGATTTGGTCACGTTGTGCACATTTTATAAAGACTCATATCAGGAAGCTGTAGCTCTTCGACTTCCTGAATGAACACACACTTCGAGGGCATTGTTGCAATACCAGAATGACTTAAGTATTCATGTATAAAGAGACATTTTATGAGCGCCTCATTCAGGTGTAAAAGACGGATGTGAAAGGGTAATTCCAGAAGGCTATGTTTTTATCTCTTATCGACATATATACTAGAACCATGATCAGCTGGCTGTTACCTATCTTTGTAGATGGATTTTCATGTTTACAAGAATGAACTGTAAGATACTATGAATAATGTTATGGCGTAATTTTATTTATTATTTAGAGCAGGTTTTCCATGAAAGCAATAGACAGATTGAGTCTGGCAACACAGACGTAAACAGTGACCATTTCTATGTCCCTTCTGTATTGTGGATTGTTTACAATGTTTATCATTGTATGTGCATGCGGTCAGGAGTTTATAGGTTACTCTATGCGCTTCTTATTGTAAATAGCATGATTTATCGCTGGTCGATAAGTCATAAATATGTTGTGCACAGTGATGAATAATGCCAAAATGAATAAAAGAAGGGCCATTTTTTTTCTTTGTCCATTATTGAATTTTACTGCACATTTGTTGTGTTACATCACCCATGCCTGGAATACAGTTTAAATAGTGTGATTAAATAGAAAAAAAGGACCATAGAGTGACTGAAGTGGAGTGAAATGATCAAATTTTACCTTTCGTCTCTGTGTATGTGTATTCATATTTGATTAAAAATAGTTTTTCTGACCCTCTGATTTGGGAAAGACAGTAACAAAACATGGCTTCAAAACATGTTTTAGTCAAGCAAATATAAATTAATATTCACAATCATGTTTCTACATAACCCAAGTAAGCCTGCCTCACACGTAGCATAGCATTTAGGTCATACATCTGTTGAAGCTACCAGACTTATATACTGACCTGACTTATGTCCTCCCATCCTGTCCTCCTTCTTGAATTATCAGTCCAAAAAGATGAGTGGCTACTTCAGATTGGAAAGGTGTTTGTCTGTGTTGGTGTTCATAAGGAAAAGGATCGGCTGACTAACATTCACTCATCTGAGCATTTCAGCAGGCGGTGTCCTGAAAGCAGAGCTATGAAATGAGCCAACTCCCGACTAATAACTGAGAAAGGAAGCAAGGTCCTCCTCTTGCATTGGACCTCTGAATAAATGCAGTTTTGTTTAGCAGGCCTTTATTGGGCCTGGGATATTTCCAGAATCACCTGCAGTTTCACACTTGGGTCAGTCAGATGTGTAGAGGCACAAGGCCATCATATATGTGCAGGGCAACAGGGTACCCAAGCATTCATTCATAACATTGCAATCTATATACGACTACTTGTCTTCAACAAGAACACGTTGTTCCGCATTATCACACTGCTTCCATTGCATTCACTGGTCTCCCAACCCCCAACCTCTCAGATCTCAACAACAGAGAAATCACTAGCATGGTACTCACCATACCATGTGAACATGGACACCCGCTCAACCCATTTTTCATCCTACTCCCATCTGGTTGCACATACAGGACACTGAGATAGAAAAAGGCACGTTTTAGCTGTAACTTTAGTCCCCTCTGCCACAGCGGTGCTAAATTCCATAGCTCGCTAATCACAGTAAAACACTATGTATTCTGTACAAGTATTCATGTTGTATGTAAATGTATCTATGTTCCTGAGGCAAGCATAATGCACACTCTGTGGAATAATGACATCTATCTACCTTTTCTACAACTTCACCTACCTTTAACTACAGCACAGCTACTGTATTAACTAAATACAATGCTGCATTGCTTTACAGAGCACTTTCAAGGAAACATATTTGCATACACACACTGTTCAGATATTCAGTACAATACTGTTTGTGAATATATTTTCAAAAGTACAACAAACATAAAATTGTATACCTGTGGTGTTTTTGACCACTGTACAGAATTCATAAATAACCTGTCAATCTAGAGCCTCATTAACCATTGCAGGAACAATGAGTCATGGAACACGTTTTAACACAAAGCTGCGGTGAGATGTTAAAGGATCTGAACATACGGATCTAATTTGGTGGGCGATGTACTATATGTTCTTGTATTTTCAGCATGACTCAGCATTTACTCCTCAAGTCTGTGCTCTCTGTACTGTATTGTTATGTACAGACCTTCAAACAGATAACTGACTTAACTAAATTAGTTTTAGCAAGTTAGAAAATCCAATGTTGCAAGGTAACGTGTTTTCACAAAACAGTCAGCACTCAATATATTGAGCCTGTGTCTAATCAGCCACTGACTGTTAGTTTGTTGTGATTTGGACACAATAGAGAGGAAGCCTGCTAATTAAGTCAAGAAGACAGAGAGAAAACATGTCCCAAAATGTGTGCGTTCACACAAATCAGACAAATACAACCACAGGCTGTTTGTCACACAGACAGGTTTATGGTCTTCCCATTTGACCAGCAGGCAGCCCATATAGATGTAGTAGGGGTGGGGCCCCACCAGCTACACATTTAAGGAGGCGGCTCTCTTCCCCACACTAGCGCCTCCTGTACATTCACTGGGTATTGTCACTTGGAGAGGCATTCTACCAGGCATTTTAACTTCTGCAAATCAAATCACAGTGCAACCAAAGTCTTTAAGATTACCTTTTTTCCTTGGCATATTTATATTATTGTTAATACTGTTCCACTGCTATCTCTGTCTTTTCCAGGATTTGGGGTATGATTTTAAGGCTCATCACTTCTGAAAAATCTTCTATGGAAAAACAAGGAAACCAATTTATAGCTGGGACAAAATTCAGCCAGAGGGACACCTTTAGAGAATCCTGATCTCTAATGTTTCAGTCCTAAACTGCACCAATAAAGGTAAGATTTACTAACCTAAAAGTCTGAATTTTTACTTAAAAATGATAAGGACAATGAGAGAAATCATTTACTTGTGTTGTTGAATTTGCAGGGCATTTTTAGCCCATGTGAGCCCAGCATTTCCCTGTCTGCACAGAATGTACTGAACAGCTGTCCTTCATTTAGCATCGCTAAAGCCTCGACTTAACTATGTCTGTTTTGCTTAATGGAGGTGTTAAATGAGCCACCCAACAGCTGGGGGCAATTTCACATAAAATACATTAACCTTTGGATGGAATGTGTTTTGGGTTTTTTCAGATTTTGGAGGAGCTTCTTCCTGTCCACATTTATAAGCCAGCCGTCAGTCCTTACAGTGATAAAGATAATTCTGGAAAATGGTTGGATTTGGACCTGCAGATGTGCCTCCATCAGCAGCCGTGAAGTTTGTGGGAGCAGGAACTGCAGCCTGCATCGCTGACCTGCTCACCTTTCCCCTGGACACAGCCAAAGTGCGGCTGCAGGTAAACAAGCTTTTTGCTGATGTTACAGTTAACTTACCATCAATACAACTAATTCTGACATTGCATGTGCACTGTCTGTAAAATATAGACTTGATAAACATTAAACAACTAGCTAATAGAGTGTGACCATAAAACATTTTATGCACTACTTATAAATCTGAAGACGCTATACTGAAGTCAACCATCCTTTCCTATCGTTATCTTTTATCCTGCACAGATCCAAGGAGAGGCCAGAGCTTCACCAGCTACAGGGAAAGAGTCTGTAATGAAGTACCGTGGAGTGTTTGGCACCATCACCACCATGGTGCGAACAGAGGGGCCCAGGAGCCTTTACAGTGGACTGGTGGCAGGACTCCAGAGACAGATGAGCTTTGCTTCTGTCCGCATTGGTCTCTACGACTCTGTAAAACAGTTCTACACTAAAGGCTCTGATCGTGAGTATCTATGAATGTATTCTGTTTATCTAGTTAAGGGGATCCTGCACCAATCAGGCCTGACATCTCCCTCCTCTCTGGTTCAGATGTTGGTATCGGCAGCCGGCTGCTTGCAGGAAGTACCACTGGTGCCATGGCGGTTGCTTTTGCTCAGCCTACAGATGTGGTGAAAGTCCGCTTCCAGGCACAGGCCAGGTCTCCTGGGCATGCCAGACGCTACTGTAGCACCATTGATGCTTACAAGACCATTGCTAAGGAAGAAGGCATTCGTGGTCTGTGGAAAGGTAGCTTGAACTAAGAGAATTATTTAGGTATTGAAGCACATCCTTTAATTTTTTTATGATAAATCATTTTATGTACTTAGGTACAGCTCCGAACATTGCACGAAATGCAATTGTTAACTGCACTGAACTGGTGACATATGATTTCATCAAGGATACACTTGTTAAGTCCACCCCCCTGACAGGTAATACAATCGCTGCAGTGTTACATGATGAAGAGGCATGATATACCGTGTTTTTCTGTTTGGAGCATTCACTTTCAGCCTTTACTCCACAGATAATCTGCCCTGCCACTTTGTATCAGCCTTTGGTGCAGGGTTATGCACAACCGTGATTGCCTCTCCAGTTGATGTGGTCAAGACAAGATACATGAACGCTGCTCTTGGCCAATACAGCAGTGTCCTCAATTGTGCTGCTGCCATGATGGCCAAAGAGGGACCGCTTGCCTTTTATAAGGGGTAAGAATTGACTGCATGGACAATATTGAAAGTATTAATGAGGATATAAATAAAACATGTATAGAGCAGGGGGAGGAGACCAATGGTTGTAAACAGAATTAATGGATTGCAATCAATCATGTTGTTTTTCTGTGTTTTTTTTTTGCTCTTGAGGTTCATGCCATCTTTCTTACGCCTGGGCTCCTGGAACGTGGTGATGTTTGTGACATATGAGCAGCTGAAACGGGCCATGATGGCAACGAATCACAACTGCACAACTATACTGTAACCATTACTGTCTGTCAGAAGGCTGATGTTGTAGCACAGTGGTATTGTTTACACATTTCTTTACCTTCTGTTGCCCCCTAGTGGATATTTCAACTCAAAGTAAAGTAAGGATAAACAAATTCTGTTGATACCGCTCTCTCTCTCATGACAGAAATGTAACCGCATTAATCATTAGTCATTAGTCATTGGATAGCAACACATGTATTAAAATGTGATCAATATTTTAAAGCCAGAGCTTGCTTGATCAGCTGCTTCCTCTCAGCGGAGAGCTTCTCGGGAAACTGGATGTCAAAAGTAATGATGAGGTTTCCTCTCTGGGAAGGTTCTTGGGACAGCGGCATTCCCTCTCCAGTCACCACTTTTTTGTACGCAGGGCTGATGTGTTATGACAAACAAATCAGAGACAGGAAAATGGTAATTGATGGAGATGAAACCCCAAACATATTCTTTTAGAAACGTCCCCGTTTAAGTATACGGTTTATATAAAGTGCTTGAATTTCTGATGATCGTCTCTCCCTGTTCTGATCTTATACAAAATACAGTTTTACACATGAATGTTATTTAGTATTCCACTTTGGCCTCAGTATAGGAAAGCACTTACTGCACAATGTCATTGATGGGAATAGTGAGTAGCTTGCCATCTAGTGTCTCCACATCCACAGAGAACCCAGTCAAGGCCTGTGGGAAAGGTTAAGTGTTTATTCTACTTAAACCAAATCTTTAAATATGACTAATAATCAAACCCATTATTCTGGCTCTTAACATGACTCACCATCTCCAGAGAGACCTGGGCCTTGTAGATCAGGTCATTGTGTTGTCTTATGAACAGAGGATGAGTCTTCTGTTGCACTACGAACACAATGTTTGCAGGGATGCTGCTTGGTCCCTAAAGGTAAAATGCAAAAACATGATTACCATATAGTCAGGCTCTTTCCCTAAAATGTGACTGTACTGTGCATAGTTTGCTAAAGAATAGTGCAAATACTTTGTTCTGACCAAAACTGACCAAATCATATCAAGCAAAACAAAAGAGGTAAAGGAGATCTAGAACTAAGTCACTATTACTATGTGGTTTAATTCATATAAACGTGTGTGAGCTTTCTGAAAGAGATCTGCTGAGGCCACCTACTGGTGACAACGCAGCAGATCCAGTGGAAAGCATATAAGTGAATTATTAAATGCACTTTCTCAAAATTATTCTTTACTGCCTTGTCCAAATCTATGGAAGCCGAGAACGGCCGCGCTTGCAAATATTTTTATATTTTATTTTAACTCATCCTAACCTCAGCCAAAACAACTTATGCTAACCTTAACCAACCATGTTATCACCTCTTTTTGTGACCGTTCTCACAGAGGCTGTATTTGGTCAGTAGAAGAACAAGTAGGGTCAGATCCCTTTTACAATTTTCACTTTCACTTGCACCAGGTTAAGTCCTTGTTCAACCTGAATAAAGTCATACTGATTTTGATGTTTGGTTTAAAAGGATAAAAATAAAACATCATACCAACTTCAGAGAGAGTTCACTCTCCTATCACATGGCTACACTGACATCAGACTGGATGAGTTATTAGTGACCATTATTTCAGCTGACTTAAATCTCAATAGAAAATGGTGTTGTAGCCTATAGTTCTTTTACCTGATCTCCCTCTTTGGGGAAAATTATTGTTGTGCCTTCTTTCCATCCGGGCTTCACGTCTATAGTCAAGATCTTGTCTTTGATACTGGATGTGTATCCATCCTCATTCATAACCTGTTAAACAAATGAATGCTGAAATGAATAAATGTATTTGATTCAGTGTGCTTGTTTGGACCTTGTTGTGATTGATTAGTTAGATCTAAGTCCTCTGGGTGTCCATGAGGAGTTCTCAGTCTAATCTAATGGACGTATGAATGATTTAACCACTCCAAAGCTGTGAGATGAGAAAATATAGTTCTCTCAGATACAGTAGCTCTTACCCTGCGAGATATCTTAATCTTTTTTGTGCATCCGTGAAAGAGATCATCCAGGGACAAATTAAGGTCTCTCTCTATGTGAGAATCTTGTGTCTTCACCACTCCTGGTTGCAGGCCACCAAACTGAAGTGGTACATCATTTGTATAGAAGTCTAGCAAAAAAATAAAATATAGTTAATGTAAAATGTATGAAATTTGAATGAGCACATTCACTGTATGGTCTGTTTTTCTCACCTGCAAATGGGTTGTCGCCTCCAAAAAACTGTGTGAATGTTTTGTCTGGGTTCCCATGGTAGACATATTTAGATGACCAAGCCCCACTGCTGCCAAACTCAAGGGGGATACCACCTTTTAGACCCTCCTCACCAAACTTGTCATAGGTTGCCTTTTTCCGAGCTGTCACAAAGAACAAAGATTGTTATAGACACACACTGCCAGTCTCCGTGTCTCACGGCTGGTATGGGTAAAATATTGGCATTTTGGTAAAAGGTGGATCATTTTATAGATTCAGTCAGATGATGATTTTAAATAAAATGTATATGCCCTGTAGCTTTTTATTAGAAAACGTACATTCACACTGGACATTAGGTTGTATTCACATTTTGATAATTTTGTGTTTATATCTTAATAAAATAAGCTTTCCTTTATTCAAGCCTTATAATAGTTTCCTCTCAATCTTCAGCAGCACAAACATGTTACAACGCTATAACGTTTCGTATTGCTTAATAATTAGTCTTAAACATCTTGAGACATATAAGAGCAGATAAGTTAGCAATCCGTTTTTGCACCATTGACTTAAAATAAAATATAAATAAAATATAAGAACTGTATAATTATTCCCACTTTTATTTGCAGCCTTACTTATATTTGATTATTATTTCGACTATTTCTATTAAGTGGAGTGTTTATCCTTAACCTCGTTGATTATCACTTTTTGCTGCTGTAATTATTGTCTCCGGTTATCTCGTACAGTTATCAGCGCATGCGCCCCTGGGACACCTGACTTTGATTTTGGTATAATAGTAGGCCTAACAGTTATTATGGGTTGCAGTAACGTTAACTATCGATCCAGCATTCGAGGTAAAACAAACTTCAGCCTCCCTGTTGTACTTACGGTCGCTCAGAACATCGTAGGCTTCACCCAGCTGACTGAATCTCTCGATGCTTCCAGTTTCTCTGTTGCTGCTCGGATGAAACTTCAGTGCAAGGCGTCGATACCTAGATAAAAAAGGGAAAACTGTGACAATAAACGCAAAACGCCTGATATAAAACACGTGTGACTTGGTTGATAGTTTAACAAAAACGTACGCCTTTTTAATATCTGCGTCTGTTGCATTTCTGTTTATTTCCAGCGTGTCGTAGTAGTCGCTACCCATTATGGAATTATAGTTATGCCTAAATAATTAAAACAAGTGAAACAGTAAAAGGAAAGATCAGTGTGTCGACCCGCTGTGTGATTTGACAAATTTAAAACACAGAGCAGCGGTTGTTTAGCTTGGTTTCCAGGGTAACAGCTGCTTGGGAGACTCTCGCGGGATTTGCAATAAGGCTTAACCAATCATCGACAGGGTTCCGCACACTGTTCAATGGTAAGTAAAAGAACTGACAAACTATTTGACTCCTGTGTTCATGTTGAGAAAAATACAATAACGTTATGATTTGGTGGTCTTATTGCTGGGTGTCAGTGGAAAAAGCACTGTTCCTGGGTTGCAATAGCCTGTAATTTTTAAGTTTTTCCTGCTGTGCATTCGTCTCAAATTATTTTAACTTTTATATCTGTACTGCTTCTCACTCACATATAAAGCCCTTTGAATTGCACTGACCTGAATGAAAGGTGCAATAAAAATAAAGTTTGTTTGTTTGATTGCTGTACCACTGCATGTAAAGTGAGCCTTTTCTTTTTAAGTGATTACTAATGGTCGTGGCTAGTTTAACCTGTTTCAAAAAATGCTGTTGGGCACACACACATACACCTCCTACCCTCTGTGCATTATGTACCCTGTCATTCATGTTTAAGGTGATTTGATCGAGCACAATTCCATTTTCTTTAGGAATATGCACTCCTTGAGCTGAATACAATTACTTACAACTACTATTTTGACACAGGGCCCCTCCAAAAGACAGGGCAACAAGATTAGGCAATGATGCAGGACTCAACTTAGTTCATACTGTACCTTAATGTTGCTAATTCCTATTAAAATGTGCAATTAATCAAATTATGTTAAAGTAACTGACACAGTGAAACTGGACTTTAGGGGCCCTTATAGAGTCTGGGGCCCTGGGACAGTTGCCTGCTTTGCAATCTGGCCTTGCTACAGGTGCATACAGGAGGCTGTGATTGCCCCATCTCCCTTAATAAAACAGTTTCCCATGATAACATGTGCCACACCAGACCACAGTGGATATTTAGGCATAAATAATGGCTGGGTTCTGTTTAAGTGTGGCAGCTCAAGGCCCCATTATTGTGAATGCTGGCTCAGTGGCATGGCATATTTTGGGGCCATCATTACTACCATTAGTTCCACTTGTGTGTTTCCTACAATGACAAGTCAAAATGTCTGCTGTGAAAATAGTCTATTTGTCCAGGTCCACCATAATGCACCGGCAGGACAGATTACCAGGCCGATTACTGTCAGTCATTCAGTCCACATGACTGAGCAACTTCCTGCTCCACGACCACAGCAACACTTTGCAGGTATTGCTAATAGTCACTGGCAGTGTTGTTCTGTTTCTGTGGTTCACACTGTGTTGCCACTGCTGAATGCCAGGCTGAAGACTTAACAGAAACAGACCTCTGCAATACTCAGAGTATCTTACCTATCAGATATTTAAAAATACCATGCAGATCATTGAATCCACATCTTACAGCAAAAAGACACTGATGAATTCCAGCAGCGGTGACAAGTGTATTTTTATTCTTTCATTTAAAACCATTCCAGACAGAAACGTTAAGGACTACTGTGCTACACAAATCTGACTCTCCATATGTTCACACAAAAATTGCACGGTATTATCACTATGATCAAATTGCCATCTAGAGGTGGCAGAGGGAACAGCAGACGCTCTCTACTGATTCTGTTAAAGGTGGTCCAGCTGGATGCATATATTATTAGCGCTTCAGGACTCATACCAAAAGTGAAGATATTAACAGCCATAAAAAAAGAAACATGAATCCAATAGAAATAAATATTACAAGTCATTGTGGATTAAATACACATGTAGAATAATCACTAACAAAAGATCAATGACAAAAAATAAAAACAAGCAAAAGAAAACAAAGTCTTGTGTGTTCACAAAACATCATACCAAACTTAACTAGATAAACCCAAAGCCAAGGAAGCCCTCTACAATCAAACTCCAAAAGGCATATATCTCCATATCTAATGTTTATGGTGGGTTTTATGATTATGAGTCTTAATATGAGAAACTCCTCAAACACTATCATCAAAGATGAGTTTTAGTCTAGGACAGCTTTAGTCTTTAGAAGAAAAAAAAAAAAAAGATCTATCCAAATAAAAAGGTAATAGAAAATGGAATCCAAGGTAAAAATATCCAATCTCAAGGGGGAAGTGTGTGAAGAGAGGAAGAACGGTAATGTGGTTGAGTTAACAGGTCTAGTAATAGTGTTGCTCTTGTAGGTGTCATGTGTTTGTGCTGGTCTGACCGTGTGGTAGTGTGTGACCTTGTATCGACTTGTCATATCACGCTGGTACATGTTGAGAGAACTGTGACTGCTGGTACAGGCACCAAAAAGCACACACTCAAGTTTAAACTAAGCTCATGGCTGCCACTTCCAACGTCTGCTGCATCAGGGGTGTACGGTATACGCCGATTTACTTAAAGACAACTTTGCATCCGTTTTCACATCCAGACAGAAGAAAAACAGTTAATTGATAAACACAACTCATGAATGAATCCTTGCTAATCAATTGCAACAGCACACAGTATTTTAACTGATGAATGCACAAAACATCAACATTGTGCTTATTAAGTTTAAAGCAATGTTTAACTTTTTAAAGAATATTCTCACTCTCACATACCTTGATTTGATGTCTTAAACACACATTGTCTTTCTTTCAGTTTGGTTCAAAAATTCATCTTTAGACACAAAGTACAGCAACGTGACTCATCAACTCTTCTGCAGTCATCTTTGTCTGTTTTAAATGACAGAAACAGCTGGGAAAAACGTTGTGTTACAGTGCAAATATTCAATTTAAATGATTTATGACTTTCAGAGCGTCCAGATGAGAGAGCTGGTTTCCACAATGGCAAGGTTAACGGATTTAGTGTTCTTTCAGGCTGGGGTGCAGTGAAGGGTACAGATGCAGAAAAAACGATTGGGTTTGAGAAAAAAGCCAGTAAGAAAGATATTTAGCAATGACATAGGCCGGCATTAGCAGGAACAGGCTCCCTCACTGACAGGTAGCTCTGGTGGCTTCTCCAGCTTAATGTCAATCACTGAAGGGTTTAGGAGTTAAGGAACATCACAGAACGGGAAAAATGCAACTCAATAATGTACGTGAGAGGTTGTTCTAAACAGTAAACTTGACAACTGCTTTCCAGGTTTAAGTTATTAGAGATACAATTTTAAAGTGTTGTACATATGTAGAAAATTGTTTCACATTTGTTTTTTTAAGTGCGGCACACGGCAGGGTACAGAGCTAAATGATAAAAATTTAATCCAGTTTTATACAAACCAAACAGCAATCGTGTGAGCTCACAGTTACGACAAATCCCCCACACTGCATTTCACAACAAATGGAATTCTGGGGAAAAAGATCCTGTTTTATGCTCCTTTCATGCAGCATTTGACCCCATAGGGAGATATTTGTAAAAGCTGTATCATAAACCTTAAACTGTTAAAGTGCCACAGAAAATCTTGAATTTTACACGATTTACAATTTCTTAGGCCATACTTACTAACATACTTATCAAAACTGAGGTGGTAAAGTAGATTAGATTACTAAACAACTATTATTACAGGATTATAACCAGTAAAATAGTCAGTGAGTTGGAGCACAATAGTGCCCTCACTAGTAAAATAAATCTAAAGGGACACATGGGTTAAACAACAATAGCTAGCTGTCACAGTGCTGCACTGGATTTTCTGGCAGGAGCTATCCATATGACAAGACATAAGAGAGCGAGGAGACCTCTCGACTCTCTTCTGTCATGTCAGACACAGACACTGACATGTCCATAAAGGATACTGTCCTCTCTACTCTTGTCCTGTGTGGTATCCATGCCAGGGAGGGCGGCTGCCACACGACGGAAAAGCTGGAGGGAAAGAGAACCAGATGTATTCTGTCAGACAAGAAAATATGCTTAAAGCATGATAAAAAAAAAAGATGAAATCAATATAGTGTGCTGTGTATATTCCCATAACACGATTTAGCATAAGGTTCACTTGAAGCTCGCACAGAGGAAGACGCCTGCCAGAGCTTTTCCTGATTTGAAATTAGCAGCATGTGTTTGAGCTACTGCAAGGCCATATTTCTGTGGCTTGAAAAGAGGGCACAATTGTGCCTTACTGAGAGCTTCCATTGATAGAGCTTGGAGGATTTTAAGTGATTGATGGATTCAAATGAATTTTAAAAAGGGACAGTGCTGAATGTATGATGACGCTAAACCTGCCCACCCCCCACGCAACAGCATCACATAGAACTAGACTTGATACGCATGCAGATTTCGCAGCAACAAAAACACTGCTACTGTGCTAATCAGTGAAGGGGGGAGTATTGGTTTGCAAACCCTGATCCACCTCTAGGGCTGTATGATCAAAGGTCAGCCAATACATTCATATACATCTTTACTTCTAGCAGGTGGGAGAGAGCTTGGAAAACAAATCCACACACCTCACTTTCGACCAGAGGAAGCCGATGTTTAAAAGCACACCTTTATGCACGCATGCGTGTGTGAAATAGAAGCCAGTCAGAAGAGAGCATGAGCACTATGAACACGAACACACACACAAGGTGCACACGCTCTACCTGTTTGACATTGTAGCCTGTCTTTGCACTTGTTTCAATAAACAGAACATTCATCTCTTTCGCTCTCTGTTCTCCCTCCTCTGTGGTTATCTGTCTGTGATGAGCCACGAGTCACCGCGCACAACACACAATCACCCACGGGGGACACGCACACACCACCACAGACATCGACAAGAAGACAAGGGGAAAAAAATAAACAGACTGTGATTATGTTGAAGTGGATTAACAAGCCGCGCCCCTTCCTGCTGCTGCTGCCACCTTTGCTTGAGACCAAAAGTCATCCAGTAGAGCTTCGGGCTGTTCATTGTGTCAGCTGAGCTCCACAACAGGAACAGAAGGCTTTAAATTTGGACAGGAAATGGCTGGTTTACAGCCGGTGAATTTACAAAATGCATATTTTAGAAGGTCTAAATGAATCTAGGATGACTTTAAGATATTTTACTAGAATCCAGCTCCCAAAAACCTCTGATTTTGGCGGGTGACCTTTGGAGGTGGAACTCAGGCGGCAGCGCCCGCAGCAAGGCTACGGAGCACGACTCACACACACTCTTACCTGCTTTACGTTGTAGCCCGCTTTCGCACTAGTCTCAATAAACATTACATTTAGTTCTTTGGCTTTCCGCTCGCCCTCTTCAATAGATACTTGCCTGTGGCAGATAAGGGGGGTTAAGAGATGCACAGCGAAGGTTATCGCACAACTTACTTCATTAAACAGGTGGATAAAGTGGATCACACAGTAGACACTTGCAGATTAAACATTATCAAACATCCCAGCTGACAACTAGCAATTTGTTTATGAGCTTGATCTGTCAAAGATTAAATAATCAATATCTTCAAACAATGTGGGCTGAAACAAAAGAGAAAGACGGCACATAGAATGAAAAAAAGTCAATCACAGCTTTGACATCCACAAAGGGCAGAGGAAACTTGCTCTGATCTAATGCTGCCTCAGAAAGGGCCGAGGAACTCAGTATTGACGGGCCAGCAGCAACAATCAATGACTTCATTAGTATGCTCTTAAGGGAGGGAGCCCACTCACACAGAGACCGGAAGAGGGAGGTTACCTTTTGTCTGCAAGGTCTGTCTTGTTTCCCACCAACATGATAATGACATCACTTCCTCTCTCCGTTCTCACATCATCAATCCATTTTGTAGTTTGCTGGAAAGAGTTGACGTCTGAAAGAAAGACGAGGGAGAACCAGGAAGCAGAGCGTCAGTATTCAGGAGATGAAAAGCCTCAGCTGTGAAAACGGGCACGTTTGTGACAGGGAGACAATAAGGAAGTAGAACTACAAGTCGTACATGTCTTGACCAAGCGCGATGTATACATTTGGAATTATAGGACTTTTAAAATGAAAAAGAAAGGATGCAAAAGTAACTGTTGTTAGAATTTAAGTGGATTTGAACAGACACTCATTCTGAACATTAAAAACCACAGGACACATAAAAGAGGACGAGGCAAATGTCTATAAAACAGAGTGCACAGGTGATCCACCTACTTGTGATGTCGTACACTACGACAGCAGCAGCAGAGTCTCTGATGTAACTTGGGATGAGGCTACGAAATCGCTCCTGCCCCGCTGTGTCCCACAACTGCAACCTGATCTGTGGGGCAGGAAGGGGAAAGGGATGGGAGGAGAAAGAAAAAAAAAAAACCCCAGAAGGGGTGAAAATAAAACAAGAAAAAACCGAGGTCAGAAATGAGGTAAGTTATGGCGACAAAAAGCAAATTGAAAGAAAACTAAATAAAGTCAGACAAATGAGAAAAGATAGAGAGAGGACAGAGAGAGCGTAGCACATGCAGGCAGTGAAGGACCTCCAGAGAGAGCAAGCTGTCCAGGCCTGGGGGGGAAGGGGTAAATAATCACCCTTCACTTGTCATCAACCCTCCTCTCTTGATCAAGTAAGGTGTTTAATTTCAAAACAGGAATGAAGAGAATAAATGGAGGGGTAGGAGGGAGAGGAAGAAAACTTGTGTTGAGGGGAGAAACAAACAAAGGGAGGAAGGATGATTCCAGGGGGCACGGCATCCAGCACACACTTGGAAGGCAGTACAAATGCTGTGTGTGCTTGTTAGAAAGAACAACTGAACTCATGAAGAAAAAATAAATACAAAGGTACACCACAGCATTATGTCAGCAATCAGTATCTGAGTGCCCTTTGATATTACTTGCACCAAAACCTTACAGTGAGTCACTAAGAGAATTACCCCAAGCTGGACAAAGACAATAACAACCAACAATCAAGGACTGGAAAAAAAAAACAACAATAAAACTTACTGTTCTGTCTTCAAGATACATGGTTTTCGACAGGAAATCTATTCCTATTGTGGCCTGAAAATGGGTAACAAGTAGTTAAATACGTGCAACTTTCTTCATACCATTAACCTTTGATTTTAGAATAATATGAACATTATCAGTGGTGATCAGATCAGGTCCAGGTGTTCTTCTCACTTGGTAAGTGTTGTCGAAGCTGTCATACATGAACCTGGTGATCAGCGAAGTCTTTCCCACTAAAAAACAAACCGAAACAACAAAGTACTGTAAGCCATGATCACGCTTTCACTTCAGTTTTGTACGTTAATCAATTCTTATTCAAAATTACCTAAATAATGTGTAGCTATCACCAGTAGTCTGCAGCTAACTATTGTTTGAATAACTGACTCATCTATCGATTCTGTTCTATATCTATTCTATATTTTTTCGATTGATTGTTTAATCTATAAAATGCTGGAAAATAGTGAAAAATGCCCTTTACAATTTGTCAGAGCCCAAGGTGATGTCTTCAAATTGCTTTATTTATCACAGTCCAAAACCCAAAGATACTTTATAATGATATAAAAACACAGAGAAGCAGCTTTCTCACATTTGAAAGGCTGGAAACAGTGGCATTTTTGTTTGATAAACAACTTAAACAATCATACAAATGATCAAAAATACTGAAATTAATTTTCTGTTGACTGACTGACGGGTTCATCAACTCACCATTTCAGCTCTAATCAAAAATAAACAATATTGCAAGCAAAATACAACTCCTGACCGAGTGAAAATGTGTGTCATATCAATGTGTCATGCAAGATTCACAGAGTCAGTAAATAAGAAGGCGGCAATATTAAGTGCCAACATCAAAGTTGTGTACAGTCAGTGAGATGACGAACCCTTATAATGGACTGAAGCTGACAGCAGCATGTCATGCAACTCCAGCTCCCCTCTGAAAGTTATTGTCCATTAAAGCTGGGCTAGGCAAAATCTGTGCAACCTATGCAAAACCTTCCGCCTCTCTCTGCTGCCTTGTATCACTCCGCTAAGCCCCTCCCACCAAACCCACAACTTCGACCGGCAGCCGCAGGAGTCGGTTACCCTGTGAAACCTTATCCCTCGTAGTGCTCGCTCTCCACGGCGTGAGCCTCTCCGAGACCACGGTCCCTCCCTCTGTGACTTGTCTTTAAAAGACACCCCTCCAGCGCTTTGCAGCGCCCCAGGCTTCAGAGGCAGCTGCAACGCCGTCCAGCAGCGGGATGAGAGGCTAGTACACCNCCTCCAGCGCTTTGTGGCCGCAGAGCAGAGCGCCCCAGGCTTCAGAGGTAGCTGCAACGCCGTCCAGCAGCGGGATTAGAGGCACACACACCACTGTCCCCCCTCAAAAGTTATTCCCCACTGTTTGTCATCATGCCTCTCTGCCACGTCGATACGAGCGCCATGGCATCGAACATAATGAGCTGAAGCTCCGTGTGGAGCCGGGACGTGTTGTTTTGT